>CM026209.1:10217025-10327294 GCA_014839995.1 Xenentodon cancila
AAATAGGAAGCCTATGTGGGCCAAATATATGCCCATGAGGGATACAAATAGACTAAAAGGGCCTGGGCTAAAAAAAGGGACAAATGGTGTGGGTCCCATTTAGTTTTAGTAACATATGCCCCACATTAGAAAATGTACCAGTTTGGCCACACCTAGAAAAAACTGTTAGATCCTACTCATATCCATATGGGTCCACATGGGCAAACACAGGTAGTGCAACCCTGGAAAACCTAGCATCCCAGTTGTGGCTCATTGAAGGCCTCATGTATAGATTCTGGTTGGGATTGTGCATATGTATGAAGACTATTCAAAAATATTGATCCTACATTTAAGGAAATAATCTTGACTGAATAGCCTCTGCTTGTTTTTTAATAGTAGCTACAAAAATATTAAAAACATTTTTCCAAAACAAAGAGATATGACTAAGGATCATATTAAACATTGACTAATTATAATATTCAGCAGTTGAGAGCTTTTTGATGCCTGTCGTTAAAGGCTTAAGGCGCTCACAGAGCTGTGATGTCTTATTATAAAAAAACATCACTGAGGCAACAGAAATCAACAAACCTTGATGACGTTGCTCTTATATGTCCAAATGTTTTCATCTGTTCCTTACCCACAGTGACAGCCGCTATGACCGGTGACACAAACACTGACATCATCACCCCGCTTGCCACAGTCAAGTAGTGCTTACTTCCTGAGATATTGTTTTTCTTACAACGACCATGGACCTGGAAGGTAATAAATAAAACATAAGTTACATCATGGAAATTTCATTTGGCCCTCGTTGTTGTCCTCCATCAGCAACCACTTATTCACATCCATTAATGCATCTGTTTTAGCATGCATGAAGGAAAATGAGGCTCGTCGCGAAGCCTGCATCAGCCATCAGTGTTCAGACACAAAAACAGACAAAGGAAATCACACCTTTAATTTCGGTTGCAGAATAATGTCCCAAAAGAAGTGTTACCATCTAATTTTACTGACATGAATGAGCTCAAGAGCTAAAACAACACCATATTGCTCATTGAATGTGAAATACTGTACATGAGATTTACTGGCTGTTGCTGTTGTCACTGACCTTGCGGCCCATGTAGATGGGTATGCCCACAATGATGACAGGGATGGCAATGCCTGCTATAAGGGAGATGACCACAGGCGCTCCGAGCAACATGCCCACCTGCCACAGTACCTTGCGGGTTTGAGACCATGGCTTCTTCCCCCAAAATGTGCATCCTGAGGGACTGAGGCAGAGCAGAAACAACAGCAGAGGTTGGTAAAGAGGTTGATCTGCACACAGGTCTGGGGTAAATTAATCCACTATAAAATAACGTGTTAGTCACACTAACTAATGTCAACACATTTTACTAAAAAAACAAAGATCTGCTGAGGAAAGCCCACAGTGGGAGGGAAATGTTATTTTCAGTCGCTCTGTGAGTTCATTATGACTTCACTCAGTTCAGACCAGTGTATCTGCAGTTTGGGTTTAACTGTCTCACACAGCTGCAAAGATGTTGTTTTGAGAACAGCGTGTTATTTTGTCTAAAACCGACGTGCTCTGTTCTGATAAAACCGCTATAGTTGCGACTCTGTGTCACTCCCCCATCAATCCTCAGATGACCGTTTTGATGCAAAAGATCTTTAAAAATTGACTATCTAATGCAATATTGCCAAGTCTTTAACTCAGTGTTATTGTATTATTCAGTGTTACTCAGATATTGCAGTCACCTAGTGGTTAAAATGTGTTTATGCAGAGATATTAGATACTGTTTTCCAGAACAAAGAGCTTAAACTTTCGCACTTCTGTTATGAATAATAAGATAATAATGAATATTTTCTGTGGAAGCTGACTTGTACTCAGTCATCTCATGTTGATTCTGCCTTGTTTGTCTGAACTGTTTCCATTTGCAGCAAATGTTCCCATGTTTGCTTGTCTTAAATGTCACTGTAAGAAACACGGGAAAGGCACTTTACTTGAATTTGTCCTCAAGGAGTCAACACCGTTTCTGCCACCAGTGCTGCAACACAGTCAGGTTTTCTTTTGTTTTTTTGTTTTTTTATGGTATCGTTCTCAATGTCTCAGAGAGCACTTTCATGCAGTTTTGGTCTTAACAGCATAACAATTAGCACGTCGGAGCAGGAGTGACAACGTAAGGAGCACAAACAACACCTTAGAGCTATGCTCTTTCTCCCAGTAAATGTCACTTCATGACCTGAGCAGAATTACGGTGATGTATTGAGATTGTACACAGCTAACCTGAGCTGGCAACATTTTTCTGGTACGGGTCAAGCTTTGTGAACAGTTTACTATCATTTATAATATGAAAGACCAACAGGGAGAGGGAAGAGGGGAAAAAGGCAGGGGGGAGTGTACGGGGATAATGCTACTCCTACAAAGGGATGAACAAAAACACACTTTCTCAGCTGACAAATGCAGATAAAAGAATTTAAAAACAAAACATGGACCAGAGTAAGATGGACACAGATGATCCACGTTGGCGAGAGGAGAGCAGGATGGAGAAGAAACGGGAGGAGGAGAGGGAAGAAGAAAAGAAAAAGGAGGAAGAGGGTAAAAAGGATGAAGGAAAGAATAGAAGAGCAAAAAAAGACTGAAGAGAAGGAGGAATCGCAGGAGGATGAAAAAAGAGAATTTGTGGTAGGAGGTGGAAGAGGATAATATTTTTTTTTCATTGGTCAATATTTTAGTAAGGGAGGAGAAGAACCAAAAAGAATGAGGAAGAGCAGAAGAAGAACAAGACGGAGGAGGAGGAAAAGAAGAAGAAAAATGAGGTGAGGAAGAATAGTAGGACAAGGAGAATGAGGTAGAGGAGAAAAGGAATCAGGAGGAAGAAGAAAAATGCAGAATGAGAAGGTGAAAGAGAAAGAAAAGAATAAGAAGGAAGAAAAAACTGCAATTTAAACTATCATTAAACTGAAGGTTTAAACTGAATGATTCTTAAAGCTTTTTACAACGATCGACTTTGTTTTTCACCGGTAAAAACGTCAATCAATTTCCGTTGCTCTGTCCATCATTTTTGAGCAACACTTCTGTTGCATAAGTCCAAAAACCATGACCGAGACTAATTATTGTTTTTCTGATCTGTGATCATTAACTTTAACAGCTGCTCAAAAACAAAGACGAAAATGTGTTAAGTTAAATGAAAACAAATAAATGTCCCCAACGCACGTAATGCGAGTGAACTGGGGCCTACGTGTCTTTAGTCACCGTCTGTGGACCAACTGGACGACATTTCAGCGTCACTAATCTATCAGGCGAACTCTCCAACGCTTGGATATAATTTATCAGGTGAAAATGAAGGAAAACAGTTAAATCTCCAAACATGTAGTAAGAAGCTGAAACCATATAGTGTCCAGCTGTTTTGCCCGATAAATAACTTAAATGGCATGTTGAATTATTGATTTACGCGGGCTGCTTCGCTAAACATTACTGACACTCTTGTAGGGCGTGTGCGACATATATGTCGTGATCGTCTGGTTGTGCGTGTCGACGTGCCCCAGAGCTGAGTGTGAACAGGACACCTGAGGTAGTGCACGTCGGTGATCTCCTGCATACACAGCCAGCAGAATTGACAGGCACATACAGTGCAGTTCATGCGGTTACAGCTGCCATCATTGGTCTTCATGATGTAGGCACCACAGCGAGGGCATGGTTTGATCTCCTCTGCATCTGCAACGCGGTGATTAGAAAGAAAAAAGATTTTTTTAGAAATGTATTTGTTAACTTACAGGAATAGTACAATATTGAGCTACATTCTCATGTCTGCTGCGAGGAGGAACTTCTGACAATCTTCTGGAAACTGCCAGAAACTGCCAATAAACAGGCTGGTAAATAAATCCTTCAGATCACAAATCAATTAAATGTCTTTTGTCAAGTTAAATTAACCAGCTTCTACGCTGCAGCCCGACAGGACATCTCATAAACAGAAGCGAAAGCGTTATCAATCTTTTCATTTAACCTTTCACCAGAAATGAACTGATAAATATCGTTGATTCATTTTTAAAAAGAAACCTCGGACTTCCTGCACCAGAGGGCCACGCCCAGCTCTCTCATAGACCGTTGGCTGAAGTTTATTAATCAAACACTGGAAATCAAAACAAAGGTGGTCTTCAGCCGTACCTCCTCCAGGTTCTTCATTGAAGACGTACATTGCGGAGGCATCATTGCTGCCTGAGGTGTGGCGGGCGCGCTGACGCCGGGCCTGGTCACAGGTTTGGTTAGGGTGCCACAGTTGCCGACAGTGGTAGCAGAACTCTGTGTCGCATCCCTCACGGCCACAACTCAGCTTCGGACACTCAGCGCAGCCGTAAGCGATCACTGCATAGCTGAGGACAGAAAGCGAAGCGATGTGATGCTCCGTCCACTCACTCAGTCCTTGTTCCTTCAACATGTTGATGCCAGTGCAAAGACTCATAGTGGCTGTGGTTTCATTTAAATGTGAGAAGGTGGACGCCAAGATCTGTGGACCAAATGTCGTTTCTCAGGGAGGAATATTCAAAAGACTCTACCATCAAATACAAATGAAAGTTAGAGTGAGTGACTCCCAGGACTGTTGCATTGAAACTGCAGCCGCTGTGCAGCCTTTAAGGAATTACTTTCAAAGATCTACCTGGGTTTTTCCACTGACTTCCCAGCCTTTTGTGGTTTTCAAGGTTTGACAGACTCAAACAGACTGAGGGCCACACACATAAAAGAGGATAATTACACCGGCGTCATGATTCTGCTTTGGTGTCAGCCCAGATTTCAGGCGACTGTCTAACTCTCGAGCCAAGCTCATGCTCATGCACCAATGTCCAGGTTTCATCGTTATCCAAAGATCAAATAAGTTGGCATTAAATGGATTATTTAGATCTCATAACACCCTTTTACACTTTGTTCTGCAAAGATTTAGACAAGCTAAAGAAAAGGCAGCAACAATTTCTGAGGCTGCTGATGTCATTCACGTTAGTAAAAGGCTCAATTCACAGAAGAAAAAATTATAGTTCCAGCAAAGCTAAAGACATTTACAAAAACAATCATTCATATTTTACTGTCAGAGATTAAGATATAAAAAAACAAAAATAAAAAAAATCAGGTTTAAATTCAAGAGGAGTTAAAGACAGGGTACAATGCACCCTTTTGTGGAGAAAATCCTGATAAACAGAACAAAGCCCACAGTTTGGTCCTAATTCAGCAGAAATGTTAAGACAGGAATTAATATAACATGGTTTTACCTGGCATTCAATGAAAGATTTATGTCTCTTAAAGAACTCCTTACTGATTCCTATTTAAAAACCACCTACAGTGGTATACATGTGCAGCGAAAACCCTTAGAAAGTGTGCACACAGAGATACACATGTGTGTGTGTGTGTGTGTGTGTGTGTGTGTGTGTGTGTGTGTGTGTGTGTGTGTGTGTGTGTGTGTGTGTGTTTGCACCGAGTAGAAAAGCACACATTTTGTCACACTTTTTCAGAGCCAACCTAATCTCCGGCTAAGCTTCTGTCACTAACACCTCGTGGAATGTCTGTTTGTTGGAAACATGGAAACACAAAGACAGCAGCGAATTATATGTTTATATAATGGGTCACATCAAAAAGACGGAAACTCGTAGCAATCTGGAGTTTTCAAATAAAATAAGACCTCTTGTTTCTCTGTATTTAATTTGTGACTCCATCCGTCAGACTGGCGTATTGATTTTTTTTCTCCCCTCCATTAATTTATCATGACCGGGCTGTGATCGGTGACAGTCGAGGAGACGGTCTTCCGCGGAGTACTGAACCCTGGCGCGTATGTGATTTTGACCGCAAACATTTACTGAATACATCCACTACAGCATGCACACGCATGTTAGGACTTCCCATAAACGGCCATATCTTGTTACCCGACCATGAACATTAAGGTCATGGAGCAGTGGATCAGTATCAAAGAAGGCTCCAATCAGCAGCAGAAATTATACGGATTTAAACCAGAACAGCTTGTTCTGTGGTTACCCGGGACTGCTGTCAATAAAAAAAAACAACCTCTCTCTGAGTCTGCCAAAACGGATTTCTTCCTGTATGATTTATGATGATGCCCAAGATCAATGCTGTAATGAAATCATGTTGTAGCTGAGCCTCAAACATCACTTTGCAATGTAGTATAATCGAGATTTCAAACAAAGTTACAGTGAAATGATTCCAGAATTACTAGTCACATCAACAACGATGCTTTCAACGCATTCATATGCGACCGATCCCTATGGCTTCAAATAAACATGTCTTTTTTTCATGCTTATAAGATACTTTTTTGATTGCGCACTAAGACTAAGTATGAAAGGGAATAAAAAGCCTTGTCAGACAGATAACACATAAGCCAACAGATATCCAGGGAACCATTCCAGAGGGGAAAACATTGATCAGCAGTCTACCAAGCTGGTCAGTATAAAAGTGTGATCAGACAAAATCTGTTCTTCAATGGCTCAGAGTTTACCAAAAAGAATAGAATATCAGATCTTGAGGAAAAAAATATGATGCTGTTTCAACTAGGTTTCAACTATCAACTAAACATCAGGCCATTTTCATACCATCCCAACAGTGAGGCCTGGAGGTGACCAAATAAACTAAAAAAACAACCTAAAAGTGACTGCGCACTGGCATTTCAACCAACCAGGACAGGAGAGAAATAAGAATAGTTCAGTTCTCACCTGCAGTCAGGTGCAGGACACCAGCGTGTATCAGGATCAGCAGCTAGAAAGCGCCTGAGCTGATACTCCTCAAACCTCTCCAGCAGTGCCTGGTCATCCAGGATGGCACGAACATCCAGTGGTGCTAGCGTCTCAGGACACTGAGGGCATGCGATGCCCACCCTGCTCTCTGATATCTCGATGCGCAGGTACTGGCGGAGGCAGTCGGTACATGCCCTGTGGGAACAGGAAGTGAGCCGTGGGAAGTGGCAACGCGGTTGACTGAGCAGGCACAGCGGGCACTCCTCCAAGTGTTCATCCAATAGCTGCTCCTGGCTGGAGGATGAGAGGGACATGACACCGGTGGAGCCGCTGCTGGCCCCACCCACGCACTGTCCTGTGGCTGCCTCGCTTTCTCCCACTGTGGCTGCTGCTGGTGGACCTCCTCCGTCTCCTCTTTCTGCTCCAGGGGCTCTTGATTCTCCAGCATCTTCTGCTGCAGCGCTGAGATTCTGAGAGGAGAAACCAGCTTATTAGATCACCGTACGTTTCATTTGTATAAAATGACTAAGTATAATTAACATGAGGAGCTCACGGCCAGGCTGCTGCTGGCAGGACGGACAACAATTTGAGAAAGGGAAATTGAGTGGTATAAGCATGAGCATAATATGATAAAGATATAAATGTTATTGTCTTATTTTAACAGTAGTGGAAGCCTTGGTTTTACCTGCTCTGGATGCTCGCTCGGGGTCAGGGTTATAGCCACCTCCTCCTTGGGCCAGGCCTCCACAGGCCTCTCTGGCTTTGGCTCCGATTTGGGCTTTCGACTGAAGAAGTTTAGAAAACTCAGGGGGCCCGTCTGCTGCTTGGGCCTCTTCATGGTCAAGAACAAGAACAGGAGAAGCAGCAGAGGAAGACAGCCCAACGACCATGAGAAGGATGCAGAAGCTTGAGAGTTTGTGTTTGTTTGTGGACGGATGAGCACGGTGAGAGCTCTCACAGCTCAGAGTCTTGGAGCTGGATGGCTTCTTTGCTGTGTGAGGGAGGAAGAGTGGGAGAGATGGTGAGGGAGAGAATGAAGAAGAGGTAATCCCTGCCTGAGGGCAACATCACTAATTTGCAGGCATTCAGAAGTCTGATCATGCAGTTTAGTCTTTAGTTTTATTTCACTCTTCCTTTACTTTTCTGTTTCCTGTCCCACATCCACTGCAGTTCACTCGGTGTAAAATGAATCCTTAGCTGTTGAACTGGCCATCAGCATCGTAGGTCTCCTTTCCACTCTCAGCAGTCCTTAATCCTGAAACAAAAATTGCATTATGATTAAATTACATATCTGGAAACAAGAATTATTGAGTGTGCATTGCCTCAGCTGCACTGCGCATTGCGCATGTGTGACCAGTGACAAGGAGTTTTAGGTAGACCGCTCTTGAAGAGGTTGAGGGGGCAAAAAAACACTTTCTTCTTAAAGTCTAGCTTGACCCACTTTTCTAAATTTCATTTACAGTCTTAACTAAAGATTCTACCAGTTCAGTTCAATAGGAATTTTTGCTGCTAAATCACTATCCTTGTTTTTTTTTGTTTTGTTTTGCTTTTTAGAGATTGTACAAGGGACATCCAAGAAACATCATGGCATGTGTCACATGAACAAACTTGAACTGCATGTCAACATCAAACTAGTTAGTGGAGAAAAGATTAGCTTTTCTTTTCTTACAGCAACATAGTGTGGGATGGTTCCTGCACAGCAATCCCACAAAAAAACACCCACGGCTGCAAAATATATTGAAAATCTATCAGCACGTGTAATTTCAATATCAATATCACAAAAACAAACCAAAGTAAAAAAAAAAAAAAAAACCTGCAATAAATTTGTGTAGTGTTTTCCAATGTCAATAATATATTTGGCCAATCAGACAAAACCTTACTGCTCAAGATACCAATTGAGTTGCTAATTTACACGAAATTAGCATCAAACATAGGAATTGCAATGTAATTTTTATTTATTTATTGCTTTAAAAAAACATTTAAAAAACATATTGCTGTAGTAGAAATAACACACTCTCTCTCTCTCTCTCTCTCTCTCTCTCTCTCTCTCTCTCTCTCTCTCTCTTTCCAACAACAGCAACAACAAAAACCAAGAACTTCATGCATTATATATTTTTCTCAAAATGTATAACGTTTTTGGTTTCAAGAGTCACTGCAATCCAAAGTTAATTAAAAAAAAAAATTTACCACCTAAAGCAGGTTCATAACCAATAACAGACTTAAAACATTTGTTGTAGCAATAAACAGAAGAATAAGAATAGAATAAGAAGAATAAACACATCAGAAGCTGAGAGACTGAAATATAAAAATAAAAATATTTACAATGGCATCATTATTGCTGTCACAACCAAACCTGATTACCTCATTAGAGCATATAATCAGCCACAGCTTGCTTCCGTTTGTTATTTGCAGTTATTTCCACTTTTGAGGATGCTTGATAAAGAAAACAGCATCCTTGATGACCCGGTTTGCATTTTATTAAATGCTGTAAAATGAATTTTCCCTTCTGGCTCTTAATTTAAAGCCACATTACATGCAACATGATAGCGATTTCGTTTGTTACGTCCTCATCATCATCACTGTAGGAACAGAACAAAATCTTATCTCAGTAAATCTGTTTCTTATTAAATTCAATATACATCATTAACATCTTTACTGTAAATTAAGCCTCTTCATAAGGGTCTTGTTTGATCCTTATGGCTTTTACCTAGGTTGAGGCCTGACCAAAAACATAATAATTACCAGAAACTTAAGTAACTATCAAAAAAAAAAGATAAAATACCAGGAACTAAATATTGATAACATCAGACACGCACATATTTCAAAACTAAACCGTCCCCGGTTAGGGTTTGACGCTTATCTTCTCCCAGTCTTGGACAATAAGGTCACAACCATGAGAGCCAAACAGCAGATGGATGCGATGGGAGGTGGGACTGGATGATAGAAAGGACTGAGGTAGATGGAGGGTAAGGAAGACAAGAGGAGGCGAGTGGACGGCACAGATGACTCACTCTGCCTCTTCACGGAAGTAGCCGGCCTTTATAATCGGGCCCAGACAGAGCAAAGAGAGCGTGAGGCGATTCACAAAACCCCAGACCAATTAAAACGACGGTCTCCATGGCATCATATTAGGTCAGACAATAGAATAGGGCATAATACAGGAGTTAATTAAAGACTGTCAAATATTTCAGGGTCCACAGTGTCATGTTGCGTAATTCTGTAATTACATAAAAAAAAATAAGAAACTTTTATGTTTTTTAAATATCAAAGAGTGTAGAATGGCAGATAAAGGGTATTAAAGCTACAGTATATGCTCAAATGTTTAAATAAAGAATCTGTAACTTTGCAGCACTTAAACCTTCTGTTTGACATTAGAAAAAAAAAGAGCTGGAGATGTATTTATATTGCAGTCATAAGGAAAAGCCAAATATCTATATAAATAGCAGGCCCTTCTAGGGGCAGCGCATCATTATATATATATATATATGGTAATTTAAGGGTAAAGCAAAAACATGCTTGGTCTCTCACAGTTGGCACGTAAACTGATGTTTATGGTTGATATTTCATGTGCATGTTTTGTCCTGTATGGTCACGTTGTAGGGCACACTGTTTCTTTGCGTTGCATTGTTATACAGTTCAACCAATACGAAAGGAACCAAAACTTTTGTTCAAGACCAGCCAGTGATAATAAATGAGGGGATAGTTGCAATTTCAGTGGAAAGAGTCTTTACTTTCATTTTAACATCTCTCTAAAATCTTTCTACAGAGACGTGGCAGATCAGCAAAGTGACTTTTAGGCTTTTGGCGCCAGCTTTCCATTTGAGGTCAGCTCACTCAAAACCTGACCATCAGTTAAAAGCATTTTCAGGTTCCCTGTTGTTTGCTCATAAACTGACACATCACACAGTCTGGTTTGCCAAGAACCTGCACCAATTCACGCCATCAGCAGGTTCTACGTAGACGTGCACATTCTCGCCAGTGCGCTGTGACACGGGCTCAATGGTGCACATGGGCCAGATGTTGCTTTCTGCAGACGCAGATCGACACGCAAAGCAACATGTCCTACAAGCGGATTCCAAGAAGTTGCTTTAATAAGAGTAACTACATGTTTGTGATGCCCAAAGTCGTCCTCATCCCAAGCTGAGTATAATTGCGGCCTTACACGGCACCATCTGGAAACTGTCTGGACAAGGGTAGATGTTTTCAAAATAAATTGCTGACCATCTGTCTGTTGCTGCCCGTCAAAAGCGAATCTCTGTAAGATCAAACATGATATACCAGCAGAACTAGCTGACGAGTCGATTTCTTTCCAAGGCAAGTAAAGCCTTGAGCGTTGCTGTCTTTTTTTAGTTTTTTTTTTTTTCTACAGATGGCATTTATGCTGGAGAACCTTAAGAGCTGTCCCTTTTTGTCAGAGTTACGCCCAAGGATTTGCTCAAAGGCTCCTCTGACAAATCTTTTTTTTATTTTAACTTTTCTTCAGTAGTGAAACTAACTTGAATCTCTCACAGAAATCTTGGCTAACAATAAAAAAAGAAGTCAAAGCCCCGTGCATCAAGTCATTTCTTACTAGGTATCTCAAATCTAAATATAGCTCAAATGTGCATCCACTTGATTTTCCCCTGCATCTTTATTCTGTGGAGACTTACTTTAAGCAAAGCTCCAAGTTCATTTTTGCGAGCCAGAAATATCCCGTCCATATGGTCTGCGGATGCTGGTGCATATAGATTCACATACTGTACACACAGTTAAAGGCAAACATTGGTACATCTTCTTTCAATGTTCTTTTTTAAGGCCGTGGCAGCGTGTATGTGTGTGTGTGTGTGTGTGTGTGTGTGTGGGGGGGGGGGGGGGGGGGGGGGGGGGGGGGGGGGGGGGGGGCTAATGAAGGTCATTTCCACAGAAACATGGTTGCACAAAAGGATTAAAAAGGCTGTACGGTCAGACTTTTCGAGGCAGCCATGTCTGATGAGGATTTGGGGGCTTTGGTTAATGGGATCACCGGTAGGTAGTTATTTTAGAGTATTGTTGGACCAATTATCCAGTTTTGGCTCTGAAACTCACATCAAATGTTCAGAGAGCCACTTTCAGGCCTGCATGAGCCTTTCAACAGTGTGCACTTGAGCACGGCCACTCATGGGACAAATGAGTCTTGGTACTTGGGTGTAATCAAGTTTTTCCTTTTTTCATGCAATTCCACTCCAGTTCCTTCTGCACTCCTGCTCCCAGCCTGTGCAGGCCATCCTTCGATTGCAACAGATCATCATTAGGATCTTGGATTCAATCATGTACCATCATTCTGCTCACAGTTTCAGAAAGAGGAAACTCCTGCATGATGGGATGCTGTTTGTCTGGCAATAACACAAAGTTCCAGTAAATGCTCCTGTTTAGGCTTGACTGATGTCAGCGGAAGCATCAAAATCAGAATAATCAAATCAAACCTCACTGTTAAACAATTCTGTCATGACCAAGCATCCGAGCTAAAGCCTAACTGATTAGTACCCGCCCTCTTATATCCAAATCATGAAAACATCGAGAAACATTACAACATCATATTTAATGACAACACAGCAAGGAGGAAGAGAAGAGGAGAAAAAGGAGTCCTGCTGTCTTTTAATGTCATCCCTCGGAAAGCTCATGGGAGCACAGATGCTGCTGCTGAAGTCAAAGCAGATTAATGCTTTCTCCTTCGCATCAACGTGTGTGTGTGTGTGTGAGCAGTTCATTCAAGAATTACTCTTGTTGTGAGGGGACCTGAATCTGTTTACACGGTCACATTTTAGTGTCCTCAAAAAGCAAATCCCTGTGCTTAATTTACTACGCTTATTCCAAGGTGAAAACATGTTTTAGTTGAATGTAGGGAGAAGGTGCCACTGCTGCAATCCTCCACAACATCTGCTGAAAACAAAACATCTCAAGAGCCTTCATCTTTGTTTTTTTTTCTCTTCTTTGTTTGGTTTGTTGTGGTTGTTTGTCCACGGAGTTAGGGTTTTCCTTGTCTGCACTATCATCATCACACTGTATGTCTCTATTCAGTGAGGACAAAGAAAAGGTCTTGTTTAGATCGGAGTCAAGCACCTCGGCTCAACTACATAGCTGTGTAAACAGTAGTTTCTTATAAGATTACAATCTTCTGGAAAGAGAGTCCAAACACTGCATCGGGAATCTGTCGGAGCCACTTCTCGATACCTACTTCCGTCCCTATTGTGACCTTCAGCACTGGCACCACTTTGGATTTCAGCTTCCACACCCGCTCGGTTGACCCGTCAGTCCCTGGTGCTTCCTTCTTTCTCCTTCTCCTTTATTTCCATCACTACGTCTACTTCACTGACCGGCACCTGTGTGTTTAAGTCCCACAGGATCTCAGCTTTCGCCGTTCTCAGCCAGCAGCAGCCCATAGGTGACGCTGATGTTTCTGTACACTGCCGGATAAACCAGTCAGTAACCCTTCATCCCAGCTCGCATCTAAAACTCTGATCCTATCTGCTATCGAGTCTCTCGAGGCCTGCACCTTCATCTGTTGCTCTGGATCTTTAGAGCCTGTTCTTGTGCTGCTTGGTGGATCTTTATTAATTTTTTTTTTAGTCTATACTTGATACGCTGAAGTGAAGCATCAGCAGGAAAGAGGAAGACAGTGACCTGAGTCCAAACACAACCTCCACCTGCTGCATTAACCTCTCAGTCTTAGTTCACGAGGCAAATGCACTACCAGGTGAGCTACGGAGGCACTGCCGTTAGACTATGTTCAGCAGCTTAACAAGCAATATGCAGCCATCGTCACGCTTTCGGCCTGTTGTGTCTGCACACAAACCAGCAACAGCTGTGTTTTCTGTACATTACTGGCACCCGATTACCAACAGATTTGCGGGTTTGTGACCGCATGTTCATTTTTGTTCGTCTTGACAGACAGCTTTGCTGTCACGTTGTGTCTTTGTCCGTGTTCGTAGATATGTGCGACGTTTGCTTATCAGCTGCAGAACCGTTTTTATCACGACTGCAGTCTCGTGCTGTTTCCTCATATTTTCCTCATCTGAAACAGCCTTTATCCATGTGGAAATTCTAACCTGAAGAATAGTTTTAATATTTTCTATTTTTATCTTCAAGGATAAAATTGTTCTGAGGTTTTTTTTTTGTTTTTTTTTTTTTGTACAGTTGGAAAACTACAACGTGAACTCTGAAAGTAAAGAAGCCAAACTGGCACAAACTGAAAATGTGATTACACTAAAATGTCTTTTTTTTTTTAAAGAAAATAACCCACTTTGGCTGTGAAAGACAAAGTAAGTGGAGCAACTCTCGCCGTTTTTCCACCTCAGTTATACTGTCCAACAAATGATCCATCCATTAACTACTTAATTAGTCTCTGCAGTATAACAGAACCTTTCACCTCATCTCTAAGGGTCCAGCCACCCTGCAGAGGACCCTCATTTCACCTACTTACATTTATAATCTTCTTCTTTTGGTATCTACCGACAATTCATCGCTCCAGTTGAGGGTATGATCGTAGAGGAACTGGTAAACAAAATAAAAAAATTTGCCTTTTGGTTCAACTGTCTCTTCTCCACAGACAAACTAACATTAGTTACAAAACATTCCCATTCAGACTGATTTTTTTTTTTCCTGTTGCCCTTTGAAACTGCAGAATAATTGCAATATAAATAATATTTTCTCGCCATCTGACTCAACAGCATGCGGACAGTTAGAATAAAATGTCCAGAGAAGGTGGTTGCCAAGCTTAAACTTAATGTCTCACCTCTGCAGCTGCGAGGACAAACTCTTCATGACTTCCTTTTCAAACAAGTAAAGAAAGCGAGACTGTGAATCGACACTCCGGTGTACAATCACCTGCAACAGCACATAAAAATAGAAGCGGCAGCCTCATCCTCTAGTCTACATTCACAGCAGAGAAGCCTCATTTTTAATTTATTTCCGGCAGGCCTGAAGAAAACTGATCCTTCAGCAAGCTGTTTCACTGGACATCATTATGTAATGTATTAGAACAGTGTTTTTGGTATTCTGAATGTTCCTTTTGACATTATTCAACATGTTGATTCACACCAGATTTCAGTAACAGTAAAAACATTGCATACACTGTAATTATACAAGTAACAAAACAGCTTGTGAGATTAAAAGGGCCCCTGATTTTAAATGTGAATCAGTTTGATAGTGTAGTCTCTGCAAAGTGCAGCCAGAGGAGGAGATGTCACTTTTCCACATTTACCATCAAGAGAAAACTTAACAGGAACGAGTACCGACAGTTTCACGCAAAGTGAAAACCACCCATAAGCCACCAAAACAGGTTTAGTTCCGCAACCAAAACCTTTGGATGGATGAAAACAGCTCGTGGCAGAACGACAGGATGAAGGAGTGAGGCTCGCGGTCGGGGATGTGATGACATGGCCGTGCATGGCCTCTATTTGAACTGAGTCGCTTGTGACAGGAGAAACAAGCACTTTAACAACTCAGGGGTTTTGGATGGTAAGAAAATGAACGGTTCTGCCGCTCCGGTGGTTATCTAAACTGGACCCGCCGCTCCCTTGCTGGCAAGACAAAAGTATGAACGACCCACAAGCCAGCACCAAACAAGACCTGGCAAAACAACACAAAAGAGGAGATCTATTCAAGCTTTAAACTTCAACAAGCCATTGTTTGTAAAATGAAAAACAATACATTTAAAAAATATCTATTATAAATAGACTTCTCATTGATGGTTATGTTAAAGTGACACAACAGAACTTTTACTTCTCTTTTAGCTCAGAGGGTCCCCCTATAGGCGTGGAGGTTAAATTGTTCTAACGCGAAGACTTACTAACTCTCATTTTATCTTCCATCATTGCTTTTTTGGGTCTCTTAGACCCTGTTCAGACCTTGCATTAATGCGTATCTTGAGAAATCTCAATCACATGTTTTACCTTACAAACACCAAATCTTCAAATGCATCATTTTAACTACCAAAGGGAAGTGCTGAAAATAACTAGGAACATTTTTTTTAAAGAAGAAGCTGGAAATATTAAGACAAAGAAGATCTGCCACAAACATCCTTCAACAAAAGATATTTACTTTTCAAATCGAAAAGTTTATCTTATAAGCTACAAGGAGACCTTTATTGTGGTCAATGATGCACAAAATCAGGAGTTATGAGCTTAGGCGATGACATTACTTTAGTAGGCCATCCATCCCAAATTGATTTTCTGTTCAGACTACAAGGAGGATGTGGACGCAAGCGTCCCAGTTCACCTTCAAATGCGTCTTGAGTGACTGGATCTGAATCCTTCTAGGAATATGTTCAGATCTTGCATTAGTGTTGGCCACATGTGGATTTCCTGTGACACATCTTAAAGCAAAGTCAGAATGGGGTCTTTGTTACCTCCATGCCCGCTATCTGTGCCACAAAGTAAGTCACAGTTCTCACAAGAGACAGCTGAGGTGGGCGTCCAAGGTTACTTTGTGTGTGTGTGTGTGTGTGTTTTTTTATGTTATTATTATTATTAGAGATGGGACAGATGGGAGACCATGACAGTTAAATGATACCTCCTAAAAAAATGATCACATATAAATGAAATTGAAACTGAGAGTTTAACATAAGAAAAAAAAACTATTTTGTGTCACTATGAGCTAAGAGTCTCTAGTTTAAATAGTGTTTGTAGAATATCAACATTTTTGGCAATATTAAAATATTTCCAGGCCAAATACCATACATACAAGGACAAGGACACAGAAGGAAAAACTAGATATCACAAGAGTAAAAGAATAAAGACTTCTTATTAACACATTTGTCTTGAACTAATAGCTGTTTCTGCCCAAATACCATCTAAAATCATACATAGTATAACATTTTTACAATTGAATTCAACTGGGAGCTTGTGGCTATATATTTTTACATAAGCCTCTAGTCCCCAGTGCATGTATGGTATATTATTGCAAAGTACTTTGCAGCTTTGACCTCATAAGTGCCCCGATGAAAGCTAAAAAGACAGCAGATGGGACACAATCTGAATTGTGCCCCAAAGCAGTTTCCCCCTCTTTGAAGTGCCAGGCAAGGAAAAAAAAAAAACAAGAAGCAAAACAAAACAGGACACATTTTCTCAATTTTGCCCTCTGTGTGAACCATACTATCGATTATATACTAACTTTGGAGGCATTTTTGATGATAATGATGATGATGATGATGATGAATGATGTGACACCTGTTAACAAGCTGTTACTTTGCAAATTCCGGTTTGATCTTGAGTTCTCTTTCAGTAGAGGGAAATCCTGACGATACACCCTATTAAGTAATATCCTTCCACTGGACAGATGCCCGCATCGGCACTGCGGGTATCAGAGGGATGAGAGTGACCTCAGCCTGTTCACTCTGTCTTAGTGACGTCTGAAAGCCTATAGTCTGCTTTACCGTACACTGTACTGGAGGGAGGAAGAGAGGCTCTAGATGCTTATATTAAGGTGAACTTTGTGGCTGTAAAATTTCATAAGAGTGCTGTAGTCCATAAAAACTTACTGATACATGCAAATAGATTGATATTGTTTTAATCCACGGGCCTCTATTCGCTGCACATTGGCATTGCATTTGGTATTTAAATTGAGTTATAATAGTGCATGATTGAAAGTCCGGCTTGTGTAAACCTCTGCACTAATTTTAGATGTATTTCCACGGTTTCAAGCAGTATTTGGATCATTAAAGGAGGGGGTTTTGTCCAGCGCATCAGTGTGCTATTACAGGGAGTGGCATGTTTAATAGGCTACGTAGTCGCATTCACCTCTGCCTCCGTGTATCCCCCTTTGGACGTGACTAAAAACGAGAATAAAACCGCGTGAAGGCGCATCGCAAAGTCCGCTCGGGCAGCAAATACAGCAAACAGAATTAAAATCTATTGCGTAAACGGTGTCTTACCTCCCCGTGTAGCGCCGTCTCTTCGCAACGCACCAGCGACTGAAACTGGCTCCTCCTCTCCAGGACCAAACAGGAGCACCGAAATCTCCCCCGCCGTCTCCTCCTCCTCACGGAGAGCATAAAGGATGGACAAATCTGCAGAGGAGG
Source organism: Xenentodon cancila (assembly GCA_014839995.1). NCBI lineage: Eukaryota > Metazoa > Chordata > Actinopteri > Beloniformes > Belonidae > Xenentodon > Xenentodon cancila. The sequence goes on from CM026209.1 coordinate 10,234,763, forward strand.
GGTGTGCTGCTAGTGTGGTGGACAGGAGATGCGCGGATGGAGGAGGAGAGCCTTCAGCCGATGCTGATGGTTTTGCTGTGCGCAGCGGCCTGAGGGGAGGCACACTGCAGCGGCAGGAACCAATGAAATGACGCAGGACAGGATCCCCTGCTCATGCATGCCCACCGCAACCAAAATATACCACATCAACTGTTCTTAAATATGGTCCCAAGCATGAATTACGCAAACAATACAATGTGCAATTTCTCAATATGACATTTATGTTATTTTGTCGAATCATACATTCCAGTTTTGAAATATATTGTCCATATAATAAGTCTGAAGCTGTTCAAACTTTAGGGAGCCACTTTTCGTTTTTAGCTCTGCATACTAGGCATCCTCAGGTTTATGAGCTGGAATGTTTTCTGAAAAAAACTTGAAGTGGGTTCCCAGAAATCTTAAGTGCTTGTTGGCTGCTGCTCTTTTCACCTGTGGTCAAACTCATCTGAAACCATCTTAGCTGGATTTAGGTCGTGTTATTGTGGAGGCCGGGCTATCTGATGCAGAACTTCTTCACTGTCCCTCCCCGTCATTGCCTTAACGGCTGTTTTTTGGGTCATTGTCCTTTGGAAAGCAACTCATTTCCCTACTTTGTACAATTCAATTTGGGATAGCTAGAATGTGCAGAGTGCAGAGTGATGGTGACACTGTTTTTTGAAAATATAAAAATGACAGTTTATATGAAGACAGCAGTTTGAAACAAAAACCTTTGAGTATCTGGGACGACAAAAGAGTAAATTGGGATGACATTCCAGTTGTCACGGGGTCGCAGTTAGGAAGAATGTAAACTGGTAAACATATTAAACTTTTTGATTGCTTCACAACAGGGTCTCATGTGTGTTAAGTCAAATGTGGAGGCTTCTTGTTGCTTATTGTTCTGCAGTGTAAAAGTAAAATAAAGAAAAACTATAAGTGTATCAAAACTTGAATAGGATGGTTAAATCCAATCTAGTTGCAGTTCCTAATATTTAACTGTCTTGTGTATTGTAATCCCATTCCTCATGCGGATTTAAAGCACTTGGGGTGTCATAACAAGGGTGTTAAAATTATAGAAAACCCTACAAGGACCGAAGTTTTAATGAAACATGAGGGCTTTACTGTGAATGACTGATTGGTTAATTTATTTGGCATGTAATTACTCTCTACAAGATGTTCTTAAATACACGATTATGATATTTTCTTTGTATCCATTAGCAAGATACTATAACTATTTATTTAATTATCGATTTGTTTTTTTTAGACTTGACTTTGCCTACATAGTTAAACAACACAGCCTAACTATAAACTCAAGTAACAAGTGTAGGCTCACTGTGTAACAAGTTCAGTCAAAACTGTTCATTTCAGCCACTTATACACTCAAGAACTACAACTACAATAAGGCACTGAGGTAAAAAAAAAAAACAAACAAAAAAAAAAACAACCGGAAATCGTTTTGGGAATCGGAAACAGCTAAGACAGAAAAGCGCATAGAACTGAGTCAAGAGTCACCCCGCCAGGAACAAGGAAACATCCGGTAAAAGCACGGGACCTTCACATTAAAAGCAGTGAGCATTAAGCGCTTATCACTAACGTTTAAAACCCAATTTGAGTTTAGTAGTTAATAGCAACACAAATTGATTTTTTTGTAGTTTTTTTCTTTTTTCTTCTCCTTATTCTTCTTTTACTTTGACATACTGGAAGTGAAGGTGCAAAGAGGTTAGTTATGCCTGTTTACTTGTGTGTAATTATTCTAATACTTCTGAATTCAACTTTGAAGTTCCAGGAGGGGGTATCCACGGACACGAGAAGACGAAGACAAGAAAACTCACTTTGAATGTTAGTGGATGCATAAAACCAATTAGAGAAACAAAGAATATGAAGGGAACGCAACAAACAGGCCAGAATAAACAAAAGACATCCAAGATAGTGTACAGTGGAGTAGGAATGCCAGTGAATGACTGTTTTCGGCTTCCTAATGAAAACTAATAAAAACTTGCTGAGCCTGAGCAAATCTACAGCCATCTGGGCTTCCTTGAATAGTCTAATTGGATCTTGGACAATACTACATCATGACAAAAAGCTGGTCCCCACCGTTTTGCAAATGGTTTGGTAGATTCTGTACCAGTAGAAATGGCTGTAAATGGGAGAAGTAGAAGACCTATAAAAAGTGTCCCTTTTATTTAGAGAGTCTGCTTTTATTGTGAAATGCATCACCCGGAAAGAGTGTTACTGCTGCTACTATTCGATCACAGACGAATCAGAAAATCAATTAAGTTATGAAAAATACCGTTAATTGCCTTTCTTTGTCACCGCAGCTCATGAAGAAATGGCGTATCTCCAGACGTCGGACGTTTGAAGTTAAACACGTCCCACCTAATGGGGGATTTGCCGACGATAAAACCCTTCTTTACCGACCGGAATGTCCAGGTTTTATTGGTAAGTTAGCTCGGCTGCTAACCAGTGAAGTTGACATTAGCCGCGGGGCTAATTAGCTTCAGGCTGATTTGTTGAGTGAAAAAGCTTCGTTTCAGTCACGACCTCGTTCTTCTAAACCGGGGATTCGTTAGCGAAGGTATACGCTACCTGCGGTTTCTGCACATACTGCTGACATTTGTCGGACTGTGCCGCGGTGCTGCAGCTTTTAAGGGCATTTCAGCTTCATTTGTCTCTGAACTAATGAGCTGCTACACGGCAGCTACGCGTTAGCCGTGCTGCTACCACAGCTTAATGGCCTTTGTTCTTAGTTACACATTTACTACCACATCCCTGTCCCATCCCTATATAAATATATATATATATATATATATATAGTAATGTCTGTTTTTAAGTTGAACTGCTAGAGTATGTTTGTAACACTGTTATCTGTTTCATTTATAGAGAGATAAATATCTAGAAAAATACTGAGATAAGTTCAGTGTATGTAGATTTAAGTGTAGAAATACCAGTTACTGACAGTCATTCTTTTGAGTTTACTTTTTTTCTTCATAAACCTTGTTGGAATTACATTTCTTGCATGGAAATAGGGAACAAGGCAGTCTGTTAGTATCAGAAATAAAGGCGGGTGTACTACCAGAAGCTCATTTTTCATGGGCTCTAGTTTGCATAATGAGGAATACTCCACTTTTACTTTAAAAAAATCACAAGTCTGTAGTCATTTTTCTAGTGTGTTACGGGTTGTTCACCTGTACTAGCTCCATTCAGCTCAACCTTCTTCTTTAACCTGCAGGTTGTAGGTTTAAGGCAGCGTCCTCTGAATGTGAAACAGTCGGTTGAATCAACATTGTGATTTTTGTGATAGAATAGAAAAGTATTGTTGTTATTGTATAGAACAAAATTTAGTCTCATTAGAATAAAAAGAACTGCATTCCATTTAGACTCAATAAGTGGTATCTTAAAAAGTAAAAAAATAAATGCTCTAAAACGAATTAAAATACCTTTTTAAATAGCTTAGAATGTTGTAGAACAGATTGAAATTATTTATGAAAACATAATCCAGATTAAAGTGCATTGTACAGTTATCGCACAGTGGTACAATAACACATAACATTAATCAGACCTGCTGGCAGCAAAGAGAGCAGAAGATGGTATGGGTGTCTAACATCCTTTACAAGGTTGCAGGCCCTGCTGTGAGAGTGGGGACCTATGGACATCCGCCAGTGGGAAAGTCCAAAGATTTTTTTGTACCGTTTATGATCCTTTGGAAATTTGAATTTTTTTACCACTTTGGACCCTCTCCACCTGGTGTTGCCTAAAGTCTATAATGAGCTCATTTGGTTTTTGTTGTTTGTTACAGTTCAGTGCCAAGTTGTTGATGGCACATCGTCTCTGTAGGCAGTGTCATTGCCGTTTGAGATGAGCCCCATCTCTCTTGTATTATTACTGTTCGTCAGGTTAGTGGCAGTTACAGGTGAAGATGGAGTAGAACAGGGAACTCTGAGATCATACCTGCTTAAATGATAAACAAATTATAATATTAGAGGAGTATCCCACAACTGCCTATGAAAGGGCTTTCATGTTAATTTCTCATTTATCTGAGGCCCTGAAAAATCCCAAAACACTTTCTCAAGTTTATATGTAAATATCATTAATTAAGAGTTGGCAATTCCAAACAAAAGGTATTATTTATTTACAGGTAAAATAAACAAGCTGTCACAAATAATATTTCCTGGCTATAGGTGTATATGTTGACACCTTTGAATAATGTTTGATGTTGTTTTAAATAAAAAATGCTACTAGTTCACCATAGATGTTTGTTGTAGTTCATTTTGAAGTTGTCAACGTAAATGGGATTTTGTTTCTAACTTTTGTATACTGCATAACTAAACCACTTATCAAAAGATAAGCGAGATAGAGGTAGGTTTAATACCAGTGAAGATGAGTGCAGATCCAGCTGTGCTCTTTTATTATCATTTTATTGTTGTTATTATTGTTTATACCTAGCAGAAATCATCTATTACCTGTGACCTCTTCCTTGCATTTATCTAAATATGACAAATATCTTTTGAACAGGTGAGAATGAGCTGATGGTTGTAGTAGTCTGCAAGAAGACGTTGGAAAAAGGAGAGCGGCTGACCGGAAGATGCCAAGAAAAAAACAACAGAATCCACAGCCAGTCAAGTGTAGGTATTCAGAGAACTTTTAATTACTGCATCATTGATCTGCAACTGAGCCACATAAACAATTTTGTCATGTCACATATTTTAACACGCGGCACGGGAGTTGTGGCTGGACAGATTCAGATTAAATATCTGTCAACTCTGTCGCAGTTGTTTGGAACTTGCCCCTCCTTCACCGCTCACATCTGGACTCCAGCTGTTGTGTCTAAATGTGAAATGTTTTACATTAATCATAGTGACACAACTGCAATATAGTGATTAATGCAGGAATGTCACCTCTGCATTCATTCAGTTACATTTTTGAATACTGAAATTTACAAAGTAAACTGATATGAGAATGTGATATATGAGCTGTGTTTACAGCTGTGTTGGTTTTTAGTGTTTATGTAAAATCAAATGACATTTTTTGCTGCCCTCTGCAAATGTCAAAATGTTGCATCTACCTGTCCAGTAAATCATAACAAGATGTGTTTCAGTAATAAGTCAATTAATTGAACGGTGCAAGTTATGATTGGAGAAAAAGTCCAACTAACACAAAATCTTACGTCCAAAAATAAAATGACCAGTAGATGGTAGTATTACGTTGGTAGTTTAGCATCCACCAGAATGTCCTTGAAGTGCCCGGAACATTTATTGAAGACCGACAGCTGTATGAAGGTTGTTAGGATTCCATCAGGCTTCAGAGACCGAGTTATAACTTCAGGCGTCATTAGTTCTAGCTAAATTAAAAGAGCTCCAGCTGTTGGCTATTAGCTCTTCATTTTTGTTAGATGATGTTATAGTGTTCCAAACCTAAACTGTGTTTTTACACTCGGTCCCATCTCCAAACAAAATGGGGTTTTAATCTTTCCTAAATCTTTAAAACCAGAATCCAAACAACCAACCCAAAACAGGCATATTTATTGAAATGTTGTTTATGCCACTGAGATTAAAAGGTGTCATTACCATACAACATATATCATTATTGCTGTAAAATTAAATCTTACACAAAGTTTCAATTTTACAAGTCATTAAAAAAAAAAAATGCAGCATCAAGATTGCATTTTAAGTTTATATGTCGCCAACATGTACACATAATTGCAGTTACTTCAGCAATTTAGTAACTCCATGTTGAGAGTACATATATTTTTTTGTAAAAACAAATACTAGTCATTAAATGTTTGATTCTTTGTGACCATAGTGGATTCTGAAGATGGTGTAGCCATTGAAGCTCCAGGAAACCTCCCTTTAGACACTGACTTCCTTCTAGGACAAGACCTTGAGTTTGGTGATCCTGATCAGGACAAGATTCTAGGCCTGGAAAAGTTCTCAGGTTTGTAATCAAATGAAGTGCAACCCAAACCCACTAATGTTTTCAAAAATAGGCAGTCAGAAACAATTTGGATCACTCACTGATTTTAATTGTGCAAAAAGAGTTGTTTGATTTTACCTGTGACGTCTTGTCCAGCTGTGACAGCTTCCATTTGTTGCTTTACACACCGCAGTATTTCAAAGTAGCTTACTAATGAAGTCCATAAAGTTTTCATTCAGTGATTTTTAAAAAAAATTCTTTTATTAAAATGATAAATCAGTATGAAACAAATGCATTGCTTGTGATTGCATCAAAGAAAAGCCTCGTCTTTCATGCACAGCAGATGCAGTAGAAGTAGTAAAGTTTCTCTCCTTGCATGGATTAAACCCCTAAAAACGTCTCTTTATACCTACTCTTAATACCGTGTTCATGTTTTAAAGCCACTTTGTAGCAGTAACACTTCTGACCACATAGACGGGTGCAGATCTAGTATGTTGATAATATTGCCACTAACAGTGAGTGGGAGCATCTGTATGGTCTTATAATACCCCTTTGTCCAACTAGAGGTGTGGTGTTGCCACATGGAGTGGCATTAGAAAGCCATTGATGTGTCATTTATCACATAACCATTTTTCTCCACCCACCAGCCAACAATTATTGCAAGTTACCATTCTGATAAATTGCAAGTCGGTTTATGAGAATGGTAATGTGCTCTATCTGACCAAATGAGCCCCCGTCAGTCAGAGAAGATTTATTACAAACAGTGCTGTTTTACTGCTCAACCTCGTCCTGTGGAGCCCATTTGTGTGGTTACTGATAGTAATTTGAAATCAGTCAGCAAATGGATGTAAGAAGACGAATGAAGCGACTGATTGCAAGATGGTGATTTATTTGAACGAAAGTTGCTTAACCTTGCATATGCTGATAGGTATTTGATATGGAGATGTTCTACAGCATGCACATTCTGGTCCACCTCAGCTGACGTGTGTCCTTTTATAGTCTGAGGGATTTTGTGAGTTTGGAAACTTCAAAAACTTTCCTTTTTTCCATGACTGGCTGTTTGGAGGTCAAATTCGGGATGAAAAGCATCTTTGTTTTCTGGTGTGAGGTGTTCATTTCATTTATGTTTATAAACATTCAGTACTGCTATATTACACAAGATCTCACTCTGCATTGGCCACAGATAGAAAGGAAAGACCACATAGTTTTGTACATTTGGGAAGAGCTGAATAAATTAGTTTGCTTACATTCCATGGTTTGTACCACTTTTGTTTGATTTGCTAGTATTATCTCTTTCTTTAGTTTATGGCTGTGACGTTGCAGCAGAGAGACTGAACAACTGGTTCTTATTTCCCGGCATGACTCTTTGTCAGACTGAGTGATCTGAAAAATGGAAAAGTAGAAAAAGGAACCGAGACACCAATGTTATATAAGGGTCATAAAAATAGGACCATTACCATCAAGGACACCATTATAAGAAGGCATTTATTCATCATCATCATCATCATCATCATCATCATCAGCCTCTGCTGCCACTACGGCACTGCCATTATCGTTTTCCCGTCATCATCATCATCATCATCATCATCTTGTACCCTCATCATCATCAGAAGCAGCCGCCTCACCATTAAAGTCATCATCATTATCATTAGGCTCTGTAATCATCCATGAGGGGTTTCTATGAGAGACGGGATAAAAGGGCAGTCTCGGCTCTTGCTTTCCTCACATTGTGCCTCAGTGTCGGTGAAGGAGGAGCACTAACTGAAGCCAGACAGTCCTGTCTGCAGAAGTCTTGAAGCTTTTCTTTCTCCGTTTGGGGGGAAAAACACCTCGTCTTGTCTTTTCAAAGTCTGAAAGTCTTAGATTTGGCCGTACCTGTAGTACCGTGAGTATCAGCTGTTATACGCTCTCAGAAATGTGTGCATTTCATATTTTAACAAGAAGAGAATACTTCTGTCTTTAAGCTGCATCATTAAATGCAGTATAGTTGATGCGATATTTTCTGTACTCCTTTTTAAATAGATTTTTTTTTTAGATTTGTTTGACAGTTTTGATTCATTCATTGTGGCTTGTTAAAAAGGTACCTTTTGAAGTGCTTCTGCACCTTCAGGTGTCTTTTTATCCATGTCACAAGAATCGTCTTGTATGCTTAAATGGAAGGACAATTGTTTTATTAAAACTTCGCAATATAAAATGCAATTAATGAATCGTCTAGGAAGAAATACAATTGAATGACTCTCCCTTTTTCCAGCAGCACTTTAAATTATATCACCTTCAAAAATAGTTTATTATATTAAAAATAATTGTTAGATTATATCCTACTACATTTCTACGTGTGTGTGTGTGTGTGTGTGTGTGTGTGTGTGTGTGTGTGTGAGTGAGTGAGTGAGTGAGTGAGAGAGTCATTAGGCTTCCAGTCTATTGTTAACGTAAATGTTAAATAAAATGCTTCTGTCCTCTCTCCTGCACAGAAGTAGCTTCTGAGATCGGTTTCTCTGTGTATCCTCTGGGTGATGAGGACAGTTCTGCCTACAGTCAGCTCAGTATGGAAAGTGAAACAGACAACTTGCACCAAACAACTGACACCGAGAGGGAAGAAGAAGGCGGAGCGACCCAGTCTGAGCACAGTTTTCCTCCTTACCTCTCCTGCAGAGGTTGCGGACAGCTCCGGGATGAACCTCTTGGACCTGGCATAGATCTCGTCGGTCCATACTGCCTTCGGTGCTGTAAAGCCTCCAGGGAAGCCAAAAGTACAGACATGTGTTCATCTTTCGGGAGCATGAGTGGAATTCGCTCAGATTCTGAGACTCGTGCCGACTTGCAGCTTGATTGTGAGGGGTTAGGAAATGGGGTGGATGATAAGGCTCTGCCAGCTGAGGACAAATCATCCAAGCAGCACACTTGTCATCTCTGTGGCTTCTCCTCGCGCTACGCCAACCACGTGAAGCGTCACATGAAAACTCACAACGGGGAGAAGCCCTTTAACTGCCTCTTGTGCACTTATGCCTCGGCGCAACTGGTGAACCTGCAGAGGCACCTGCGCATTCACACTGGGGAAAAACCTTACAAGTGCGATAGCTGCACTTTTGCCTGCAGTTCTCTTGGCAACCTCAAGAGGCACCAGCGCATGCATGTGCTGTCTGCTGGAGCAGGACAGGATGCCTCACCAAGAACACCCATTGGCCAGAACAGCCTGAAAAGACCTTTGAGTGGGCAGAAACCTAATGAGGAACCGTCTGGTGCTTCAGGTAAGGCCACTTGTCATTTCTTATACTCAGTTAGCCTATAAGTTATTTAATATATAGCTTTGATCAGTCACAAAATGTATATAACAGCACATGTAATCTTATTAAATCTTAGACGTTACAAGACCGACGTCCAACCTGAGTTTGGGAGCCCAGAACAGTGATTACGTATCAGCCTTTGTTGGGTTAAAGGGAACTTCTCCACCACCCATACCTGCCTCTAATCCAGCTCCTGGCCACCAGCCTCCACCGCTGCCAGAGATGACGGGCAGCAGCAGCAGCAGCAGGGCCACCAGAGGCAGTGTAGCAGACGGTGCTGCTCTCCCACCTTCACTTTTTCCTTTTACATGCCGGTTGTGTGGCGTTGTCCTGGAAGACGAGGACGGCTCCTCAGCCCAAATCTGTGCCAAGTGTACTCTTGAAATGTTAACTAAAGACTCGTCGTCGTCTCCCAACAGTCCTGGCGAGCGCAGTGAGAAGGTTTACACTTGTGCTTCGTGCCCTTTCCTCACACACTACCCCAACCACCTGGCACGCCACATGAAAACTCACAGCGGCGAGAAACCATACAAGTGCCCACAGTGTGACTATGCCTCAGCGCACTTTGACAACCTCAAGCGGCACCACCGGGTGCACACAGGAGAGAAACCTTACAAGTGCCATTTGTGCGATTACGCTTGCGGGAACTTGGCCAACCTAAAGCGGCATCAGCGAGTGCACTCGGGCGCCAAACCCTTCCAGTGTGCCGTATGCAACTACAGCTGCAACCAGAGCATGAACCTGAAGCGACACATGCTGCGACACACCGGGGAGAAGCCGTACAAATGTCAGGAGTGCGGCTACACCACCGGCCACTGGGACAACTATAAGAGGCACCAGAAGAAACACGGCCTGGCCACAGACGGCTGGGTCAAGGTTCCAATGACTGGTAACGACGAAGAGGAAGATGTGAGGAAGAGGATGGAGACTCACAGAAAAGATACGAGGGTTGTCGATATGCAGTATATGCCGAGAGATGGGGGGCCGGCCCTGCACTCATGCTACAAACATGAAATTGCATAAGCTGCAACTCAGCAAAACTAAGCTACCAGCAACGTTGGTCTTTTTTTCCATTTTCAGAGCATTTTTAGTCCGTGTGTGTCGTTCAGTTACTGTCAGATGTCTTCTGAGGCTGCTAATAGTTCATCTGTAGAACCTCGCACAATTAAGAAAATTCTGTTCTGAATATTCTCAGAAGTCTTTTCACTGTCTCGTGTAAACTGTAAAATGCCAGGCTGCTTATGATCTTGTTAACGCGTCATTCTCACACTACATGGCATGTTTTCATTCTGGAAAGAAAGGGGCAACCAAGTATTCCTGATCCCATGGAACCGATGCACAAATTTCAGCAGCCGCTGCACTGAGTAGTTTCAGTAACACATCTGAGTGTTTATAAAACACAGTCCCCTGATTGATTGTTCTTGCCTTTTACCCCCACAGAATTTTCCCATCATTGCTTTGTTCTATTAGATGACTTTAAACTAGATCTGGATATAGCAGTTTTGATCATTTTCCAGACTATACAGTGCAGCTGTAAGCGATCTTGGATCCTTGAGTAGACCACATTGTGCTTTGATAGCTGTAGCCTTCACGCTCAGATACTGATATGCCTTCCGATCAATGTATGTACTACTATCATGGTGCTGCTTATTGGCACCGGAATCCTTTTAGACTTTATAAACATATCAGTAAAAAGAACAAGATCACCCATAGTTACATAACAGACTAGGATTTAAACAGTTTTGTCATTTTGGCCAAAACCCTCAGGACATGAAAGCGTTGTTTTGTGATGTTTAAAAGTTGACAAAACATAATGTCTTCATATTTTAACACTAAAATTTAGCATTTGCATGGCAAAGCATGCTGATAGACTGTTTTTTGCCTTGATGTGATGAAAGAAAAAGCACAATCACATGCTGCTCTACTTTGGCAGATTTGGGAATTAACTGAAGGTGAAAAATGGGGAGGGGGGTTCTTTTGTTGATTCGAGAGTGAAATTCCTCCCCGTAATTTTAAAGGGAGTGTGATAACCACCTCTGTCCTGTCAGTCTCATTTACTATTAACTGTGAAATGAGCCCTTTTTGGAAAAAAGATCACTCTGAAAGCATGTGATATTGAAACGGTTGCTAATACACTGCCAGAGGTGCATTTTACTTTCAATGTGTGACGTGTCATTTAGGCGCCATGGTGGGAAGAAGAATCGCTGTGATTTAAATGTACGCTTTGTGAATGACCATTTTTGCAGGTGAGACATCCTCCGGGTTTCCAACTTGCAGTACATCGATTCAGTCATTTAGTACATCCAAGTGGCCATTCATATCTTTATGCAGCATCTCGTAAATGCCTTAAGGGAGAAGTTTGAAATAAACACTTGGAATTCATATCTCTGAATGTCAGACATCAAACGTAGTCTCTTTTTCCTTAAATCTGTGTGATTTTAAAACGGCTTCCCGCTTCTCATCTCATCTGCTGTGTTGATAAGAGCCCCAGCAAATGCTGTTTAATGAGTGGGGACGGTCCGGCACATCTTGTTATTTGTCCAACTAAAAAAAGGTGCATGTTGTATCTTATGCAAGGAGCAACATCCATTTTTTATTTTGATTTTTTACGATTGACTGTGCAAAGAAACAACTGCGACCAGTTTAAGGTTAGCGGTTTGTGGGTGAAGTTTTGCAAAGCAGCCTGGAATAGTCATCTTCGTCACTGGTTAGAGACTAACCGGGGCTGACCAGCAGGACTGGCTTCTACACCAGTATTTTACCTCAGGACTCTTCCAGGTCGACTAACATCTTAATAAACTCAAACGTGGATGTCACCATCGAAGAAGGGTATGAATGTCTTCAATTTCCTTTTTGGCACCACTTAACTCCAAGAGTGCAATGAAAGTCCAGAGTGTTGAGGGAAGATGTCATTGTAACTACATTGTAAGAGAAATAGTGTTGCTGGATAAAATTAAACTGAAGTGGGACCATTGAAAACCACATGATCACTGAATTTCAGAGTTTATTGTAGCATCATAAACAAAGCAGACAATGATCCGACCACTAAAATCTAAATGAGCATTAGTGGAATGAATCAAGTCAGTACAATATTCATGAAATTTGACATTTACTTCAAAAATGATGCTGATGAGAATCTGCACTTGAGTTAAAGTGTAATTTGGCACCTACACATTTACTAACATCCAGGACCTTGCAGCATTGTATACTTGGTATTGATGGCAATAAACGTGGTAGTGTCTACATCAGTCTAACAACGAAGCAAATGAACTAAGAACCACAGCAGTGAAAGAGCAGGTCATATAAGCTGAGAACATCGTCTGTAGTCGTGGCTACGAGTGACTTTAAAGCAGTCGATAGGTCGGCACTGATTCACGTTTACAGTAGAGGCTATTTAAAATAAGTCAGGCCAACAGCAATAAAATGGAATGACGTGTTTTTTCTATAACAGATATGTTGATATTGTTGCCTACACTCCATGAATTTGTTCACTCCAGCAATCATGATCACATTGGCCACTTCAAAAGCACCTTTTCTAAATAAATCCTCTGAGATGACTGGCACAATGTACAAACAAATTACAAGGAACCGCAGCCCCAGAAGAATGATCCCCAAAACATTGTCGCTTACCAACAAAGAACATGACAAAGAAAATTAGATGACAAATTTGTAAACACTTTCCATTTGAACTAAAAAGTCCCCTCAATATTATGTAAACATGATAAATGTTGGTCCTCTTAAACTTTGTTTCATACAGCTTAGATTACATTTGATCTATTTGATTACAATAAGCTATGATGATAAACATTTTAGTAAATGTTCAGAATGCTTAATTGCATGTACAGAATATAAAAAGTGACATTATCATAATTTGTTTATTTTGTGCAAAATGCTGTAGTAAACTATAATTTGGCATTAATGAGAAACTTAAAAATATGTTTAAAGAAAATAAAAAAAAAAACAAAATCATAGATGCTTCTGCAAAGCCCCCTGGGGAAAAAGAAAAAGTCCCCACGCGCCACTTGAAGCGCTTGATCTTCCACTCAAACATTCATCTCATTTCTACCTGTAATACTGTGCAAAATGATGGGTTCAGCAAGTGCAAGCAGCTCAAACCAAATCAGGTTTCCATCAAGTTCTGCAAGACTAAAGAGACGCATGGATGATGCAAATGTTTAGTTTCTACCCAGGCTAAATGGCAAGATTACTTCCATGAGGCAAAAAAAAAAAAAAAAAAAAAAAAAAAAAAGAAAAGTTAAGGCATCAGACCACGTCTGAAGGCAGATCGAGTGATACCTCCTCTGACATGACTTCAAAACATCACTGAAGACCAACTTGGCACAGAAGTAACATGATAAACAGAACATCATAAAAACATGTTTTGGTACTTAGCCAAACCAGACTGATCATCTAGGTAACCAAGCAGTGGCTCTGAATGATCTAAAAGTGTGAGATAAATTTCAACGCATTTGCTGGAATTCACTGGATCGTTCCAAGCTCTATTTATCCCCGTTACATCACTAGTGGCAGGTCGAACTAAACATTTGGCTCTCTGGTTGGAGATGAACATGCAGCCGCTCGAGGAAGAATCCAGGCTTTCTTCATATAGCTCAATAAAATAGGAACAAAGTTTAAACATGATTGCAGCTAAAGTTCAAATAGACATGACCTGTCAAATGTCTAAAAGAAAAAACAAAAAACGGACACAGTCAAAGATTACACGGGAGCTTAAGGCAGCAATTTCTCCAGGAAGAAGCTACAATATTGCAGAAGTGGAAGCCTGGGAGGACCGCTCGGCTCGGCTCAGCTCAGCTAGTAATTTATGTTGTTAACAGTTGAATAAAAAGGGGTGGAAGGTGAATCGCGTTGTTACAGGTCATCGTCCCCGATTCCCTCGAAAGCGTAGTTGCCATGGAAATCATTACCACTGATATCGTTCGCCGAGTTGGAGGCGCTGATCCCTCTGAGAGACACCGAGTTCAGCTTGGTCTAAACGGAACAATCGAAGGCTCGTTAGAGGAGGATCGTCTTACCCCATCCGTTTTGTTCCGTGATGGGTTTCTGAACACAAAGTAAAAAGAAAATGTACTCACTGAGAGTTTGACAACTTGTTCACGGTTTGGATCAGGAGAGTCCTGCAACCAAAACAAAGAACAAAAAGACAGTCAGACTTACCCTACTCCCGAAATCTACAGCAAGAGTGACATTTAAGTCAAATTACCTCCTAATTTAGATTATTCTACAGTACAATGTAGGTCTGCAATCATAAAACTACACTACAGGTGCCAAGTATACCACTATAATTGAAAGATATACTACATAATAGTGAATATCTGTCATTTAAAAGAGTGGGCAAACAAAATCCGCAGAAGTGTTCTCATGAATCACAGTTGAATGTGTGAAAATAATTCAACATCACTTTGAATGCCGTGGCTGCGAGGAAATGCTGGATAGATTTATTACCAAAAGGGCAATACCAAAGGAGACAAATGGAGGCATTCAAGCCCTGTTTCCATTTAGAGGAAGTGATCGGCTCCCATGGTGGTTCCCACCGACATGCTTTCAGTTAATCTCACCCAGACAAATATCTTCCAAAGCAAAAATTACTTGCGAGACAAGAGCAAGTCTATTGCAAAGGGAGGAAGACACTTTGGCTGCCATCTCATTTCTCACCAGTAGAGGGGGCGATTTCACAGCTTGCTGACTGTCGGACCGGTGGATGGACCCGTTGTGTCGCTTCCTCAGCATCTGCAATGTGACAAAATGCAGATAAACAAGACAATTTTAATTTTTCTTGACTAAAACTGTCAAACAAAACTGAGTTAATTTCCAAAAATTAAACAATAGTGTTAACACAAACCTTTTTGATGCTGCCCCCTGACTTCTTTACCATTAATTCATCCACCATAGACTGAAGGCAGATGCTCATCATGATAGCCTGAAATCACAAACAGATATTCTGCATGAGTACAGCTGCAGTAACACACACTTAAAAATGCACGACTCACTGTAATGAAAGCAATTACAGCATTTAATTAACATGCCCGCCTAATTGTTGGGTGTCTCATTTAGACTGCATCCGAGTTTCTCATGAGCTCAATAACATGGCAGGACAATGTATCCATGAGGTAAACAGACCAGCAAAGTGCTTTAAAGAAAGAACAAATTATGAAAAAAAAAAAAAAAAAAAGATTTTCACAATGCAAAAGGGACAACCCCCCTCGAACAAAAAACCCCCACCAGAATAAGAGCGATCTGCATTCAGCGTGACCCATCACTGAGCTCGTCGTGTCCTCTTACCTGCTGGCTGGTGATGGTGACCCACTGGAGGCGATCCTTGCTCATCAGATACTCGAAGGCAAGCTCCAGCTTCACCTCACATTTGGTAGAGCTGCAAGGATTATTGGTACCGTTGGATATTGGGACTTGCTGCAAAAGAAAGAAATGCTTTTTAACTTGTCAGTTGCAACAGTCGCTTGAGGCATGATATTCTAACACGCCGCATTATTGTTCAAATTCACTCCACGTGGAGCCAATTTCAGGGTTATATTTCTTTGCCTTTTTTCTTCCACCAAACAATGACTGGACAAAACATGTTTAACAGAAAACACTCAAATATTGGAGTTTTTCTGCACAAAACAGAGTAAAAATGATAAACGACATATACAAAGGACTCAAAAATAGAATTGCTCGGTCAGACTGACCCTTAGTTTGTTTGGAGAAGTAAAAACGCATTGTACCAACTGGTGGTGGTCTGAGACTGCTTCAAAAAACTGGCAGAAGTGGACTAAATTCTTCAGTTCAAACCCCAAACAATCAGCAAGACAACTGGAAAGAAACCTTGGTGCTCCACAAGAAAAATGTCCAAACATGCAGAGCGCAGGTTTTGGAATAGTTAAGCAAACAATAATCAAGCCAGACTTCTACCCTCTCAAACAATATGCCAGCTGTAATAAAAGGTCAGGTCCACACTGGAAAACAAAGAGGCGAAAAAGACTTCTACACCAAAAACCGTCGGTCAAGGTGCAACGTCCTGAGGCCCATTCCACCGGCTTATGCGTAGACGTTTTTCATCTGTACATCTGTTTTTTTACCTTACGATATCCAAAAAGAGCTAACAAAAACGTTTAATATCAAACAAAAAGTCAAGATCAAAAGGACTAATCCCTATGACAATAATAGGAAAGATTTGAATAAAAGTCTCATTTACTTTGTGCTGGACCTTTGATGTGTTTTTGTGAGTGCATTTAAAAAAGGTAAAGAGAATTCCCAATTTCCTGACAAGCATCCACAGTACATTCTTGGGCAGAAGATAAACTCATCTTCTACATGACTGGAGGACAACCTCAGCAGCCGGATCGACTTTTCTATCCTGCATCTGCTCTCCTTCGGCTCCATTCTTGAGCGGCTGCGACAAAAAACAAACAAAAAAAAAACAAAAAAACGGGTGGCCAAATCTTAAGTCGATGCATTCCACCAGAGTAACGTGGACGCATGAAAGAATTACACTAAGAGAATTTTAAACGCATTCAAAAGTGTGCTAAGCTCCCAGACACAAACAGCTCCCTTTTTCCTCATTTATGGAGGCTGGAAGGCCATTTCCTTTGAGCCTGAAACGAACTGTACCTCCCCAAGCTAAACCACACACAAAGATGACATTCAAGAGAAATGCAGGCAAAACAAAGATCTAACACACACATACACACACAGACACTGTTTATAAGTGTTCTTCCGGATGTAATTTGAGATGCAACTATGAGGAGGGTTGCAGTGCCGCACTAAATGAGATGCTTTGAATATTTTGTTAGACAGGAAAGGCCTCATTAAAATGACTTTGACCTCTGAGAGCGCGCTCAGGAATTAATCACTTGGGTGGGCAGCGCCGGGGCTCACTCTGGAATCAGGCATGCCAAGATGCATTTCAATTTATGTTACTGTGCGCCTACAACTCTGTGCAAATTGACTTTTGGAAAATCATAAAATGTATGGCAATGACTAAACTGTTCAGGCATTAATCCATCACAAAGGTGGGCTGGTTTGACCATCCAAATCTAAATAAAGGACTTGAATCGTTAAATATTCAGCTTTGACAAATGACAGTTGAAATTATGTGGGCACAGCTTAGTGCTTTTCTGAACACAAATTGTCCGGTTTTTGTTTTTCTTTCTCCTCTGAGCCAAGTTTGGGTCTAGTATGACACATGACAATACACGTATACTAGGTTTGTGTCATGAGAGTCCACATGGAAGCTGTGACCAGAGGAAATGGCTGTGAACGGGAACGGGAGGGGTATCAGACCCATTTCAGAGTTTTCACAAATTGCGGCTGGCTAGACTAAACGCCTGGTGGCCTTCAGAAACAGAGAGGGAAGGTTACAGTTTTCACAGTGTAAAGAGTTACGCTCAACAATAAGACAAAAATGAAGAGAGAACTAGCTCGTGACACAAAGAAATGCCAGTCAAACATGGCTGCTGCTGAAAGTGGAACACCTGCCTCATGACGGTTTGCTGCTGCTCTGAAGGAAGTGTGTATGATAGGAAAGCATCAATGCAATGATTACTACCTGACAGGGCAGACCAAAGTCTAAAAATACATTCTTGATTGACAGTTTTAGTCATATGGCCTCACTTTAGTTACAATGGACCATCAGCTGGGAACATAAACATCAGGTGATGACTGTCAATAAAATCCCAGACGCCGCCTCCAAAAGATTCCATATATTGACCAAGACGATACTGACATGTATATAATCGACACTGAACCACTAAACTGCCAGACATGTTGAAACGGGAACAAGGACTCATCATGCCAAATTACAGGAGAAGTGAGACTTGGCTCTTCTGTACAAGATCCACCGTTTTGTTTCGAGTGGAAATATCCTGACAGACGTCTGAAAAACCGCTCTGAACTGTACACAGAAAAGGCAGGGCCGACACTTGTGGGACTGGATTATTTCCTTTCTCACGGTTTAGGATATTCTGTTCTATGAGTGAATCAATATGCCTTATCCTTGTGTTGGTGGTGTGTTTGGATAATCCAAGGTGCCGTGGAGGTCCGTGCGTTTAGTTTAAAATGTTTCCCTCGTGATGCGGTAGTGAGAGGAGTTTTCTAAACAAACTGTCAAAGAACAGTTGGTAAAGATCATTTCAGCACTTCAGAACTGAAAAGGTAAATTCAGCCATCCTCGCCCTCTTGCACACAAAAAGGCACCACTTCCCTCACTTACAGAAGATGTGACTCGCCAGCACCTCATGCGCGTGACTTTGAAGCTTCCCTCCTTCATCTGTTCATTAGGCAGCTTGACGTGGAAATTGAGCTCATTGTTGCCAGCACTGACGATGACCTGGCAACCCTTCTCAGGGAAGTCAGTGATGCACGGGTCAAACTTGATGTAGCCGTAATATTTCAGAGTCTGTCCTAGATGGATGAACTAGACATAAAGCACATGCAAGCAATTTTTCAGATGCATCTCACTCGACACTGCAGAAAAACTGAGCAACGTGCATGACAAAATGCACCACAGGCACTATTTTCTAAAATAAAAACAATTTTTTTTTTAAATTCTGGATTTCAGGTGAGACACTGAACAGCAGAATCACCCAGAAAAGGTGTACTTGCTTACCTCTTTCTTGGAGCCTTTCTCCTGCAGTGATTTAAGCTGTCTGTGCTGGTCTTTGCTGACGAGGATCCATCCTCGCTCAATGTCAGACACTGTCTGGTGAAGCAAAGAGAGAGGGTCAAGTTCATCTTTCTGCACAGATAAACACAATTTGAATGGGCCTCACTTGGTAGGAAGAGTGAAAAGAAAAAAAAAAAAAGACATTACACAGAGGTATGCATAAATGCTTGCAGAGACCTTTTCACTTCACAGGCAACCGTCAGCACTTTCAGATTTTAATCCAATTTGCAGAAAACTGATTAATTCAACAGACCAGAGGTGTTGCAGCAAAGGAAACCAGCTATTAGGACCAAAGAGCGGCAATGAGAGAAGAAGGATGCAAGGTGTTGCAAAGTCAGAACGAGCCGATGTCAATATCAGATAATGACGGGATGCAGGAAATGAACAGAAGCAACAGACCGGCCAAGAAAGAAGAAGTTGGGGATTTAGTTTCTGCCAAAACAAATGAAGCTTGCAACAGTTTAAATGTAAGACTCAATGTAAGCAATCAAGTCTCACAGGAGCGTGTCTAAACAGAAATGAAATGTGGAAGGTGCGTTTTAAACTGTCACTCTTACCTGCGCATAAAGCAAATTCAAGCCAACTCTGTTCTCCATTACATCACCATCATATGACAAGTCCCAGTAGCTGTTGGGAAGAAATACACACACACAAAAAAAGAAACAAAAAACAACAAAACCCAGACAAAATCAGTCTCAAGGATGTTGGATCTTAATATCATTTAGAATCAACACAACATCATCATCATCGCTAACTCATACAATCAGATACGACTTGGGGAGAACAGGAGACAATACAACCATTTCCTGATTGGATTATAAATCTGAAACTTTATTCTTCTGACTAACCATATTATATACTGTACGGCCTAGTAAACATTTTAGGCCTCTTTCCCAGAGTAGGAGGTTTTCCACAATGTGAATCTTTGTGATGGGAATTCATTATAAACAACAATAAACGTATAGATACCTCATTGAAACAGCAGATTTTAGAAACTAGTTATATGGGCAAAAATGCATTTTATATATAAAAGCTCTTTAGCCTCTAGAAACCAAAACAAAACGTCAAAAGGGTATACCGAGCTGATATCCAACGACATCTTCGTTTTGGCTGATTTATCAACCTCTGGTGGTTAGTGTGAACGTACCACAGACACTTGAAAAGCAGAAGTTGACAGTGAACTTAAATCTACTTAAATCCTCATTGTATTCTTTTCAGCCATTTAAAACATGTTACAAAAGATGAAGCCCGCTTCAGAATGAAAGGAAAGGGGAAACAGAGCGGTAGAAAGAGTGCAGCATTTGTTCCACATCAGGATTAACTAACTATCCTGCAGACTCTGCTGACACATATTTGATATGAATTTTCCCTATACTCAATTTAAAAAAAAAAAAAAAAAAAAAAAAAAAAAAAAAGCTGTGGCTTACTCTTTAAGAAAATTAAAAAAAAAAGAAAAGGAAAATAAAGCAGTTCACATTTTGTGTATTAAGACAAACTTCTCCATTTGTTCATTTATTTAAAGACAAATGAGCTTTTTGATCCACTTTGCCCTCATCCCTCCCTGTAATCTCATACAGTTGGGGGTCTGTTTTTCCTCCTCAACTTGTTAGTTCAGAATTCGTTCTTTCCGCACTCCCCTTCGCTGTGAAAGTAGGTCAGCAGAACTGAGACTTTCCTTGAGGGAGAAAGAAAGTAAACATCCTGTGTACCTCTAAAGTCAGCAGGAAGGAGGCTGCCGAAACAACAGACACATGAAGAAATAGAAATGTGTTGTGGAAGGAAGCGGACAGACGGGGAATCACTGAATAAGCCTCTATATGCACTTTAGTGACATGTGATGCTTGATAGTGCTTATATCATTCATTCAAGTTATTCATTTGAGGTTGCATTTACCTGATTTTAACATCTAATAAGTACTTTTTTTTTTTTTTTTTTTTTTTTTAAAATCACAGTAACGTACTTTTCTTGTTACCGTATGCCTAACAGGATTTAACCTGAGTTTATAAAATCTACCAGCTCCTATTTTTCCATTTAAATTAAAATCAGAGATATTAGGCTGTTGGTAGATGGGACAGTTTGTACATTTCGGTAAACTGAGGATTGTTTTTAACTAAGGCTGCTAAAAAGTGCACACCATTCCAAATTTTATTTTTTTCACTTGGCGTTGTCTAAACAAAGCTAAGGCAAAGAAAGCAGTAAAGTCTCACTTCTGTACAGGATTGATTTTATATATATATATATATATATATATATATATATATATATATATATATATATATATATATATATATATATATATATATATATATATATATATATATATATATATATATATATATATATATAAAAGAAAAAGAAAGTGGTGGATGACTCTCAAAGTCATTGAGTGAAGAGGCAGTGGGTACCTTTTTCGTAAGACTATGTGAAACTCAGAGCTCCGCAAGCTGGTAATGGATACGTAGGGCAGCTCAAACTCCTGCAGTTTCCGCACAACTAAGTGGGAAACACAAAATTAGAGCGTTAGTGACAAATGTAGCTCAATGCCAAGAATAAGGACAATGTCGGTAATGGAAAGACAGCTTCTGGAGAGTCCTCAGCAGGAAAAAGGCCTGCAAGTATTTCGATCTTTGATGAATCTTACCAGAAAGTGTCCATCTTTTGCATCCTTTAGGAGAATCTCAGGTGTCAACTATTGCTGTTGTTACACATTTACCCATAAATATGGTCAACACTTTAAAATCGGATGACTGGGCAGCACTTCAGCTTAACCTGTTACGTCAGTAAAAGCACTTGCACGTTTCATGGGAGACGTTTGTACAGTAAACGGAAACAAATCTTGGTTACTGTGATGCTGGATGCGTCTGCTGGAGATGAAACCAACTGAATACTGAAAATGACCTGAAACCCTTTTAAGCAATAAAGCAAAAAAGAAGGATGCAATATTCCAAAGTAAATGTGAGTCTATACACTGCTTTCCACAGAGACCTTCAGGAACATTCAGGAACATTATGGACTTCTGAGTTTTTCTAGCCATCTCATCTCCTGGGCATCGGCGGTGTGTGAGCCAGTCTGTTGCTCATATTTAACTCATCTCCCATCTCTTTTGTACCACTCAGATCTTCACACTGAAACCGTGGAATGAAAAATAGGTCTGCAATGTTTAAAGACTGCTCACCTGGGTTTTCAGCCTTGAATGGATTTAGTTTTTTTTTTTATTATTTGTTACCAAACATTCACAATCAAGTTCACATTTTCTGCACAGACATGTACTGAGGAAGTCATAAAAGAGACTAAACCCCCTCGGATATATGGCACCTCTGCTGACGAGGGGTCTGCTTTTACAATTCAACCAGCTGACAATAAACTTGTGTACCAGCAGTATTATGGGAAAAATCAGAAAAAGGCCATCTGTTATTTATGTAATCTAAAGACTTGGTAGAAACCCCAAATAGTTTCAGCAGAAATCCGTTTAAAAGTGGTCAACCAGAAGTTGTAGCAGTAATCTTATTTTAACCGGTTTTCTGAGTGTCAGACGTTTCTTCTTGAAGGTCTGTGTTTCAAGACTAGCCATTGACTGACTTGATAAGGAATGAAAATATAAACAGGTTGTTTTTTTTTTTTCCAAAAACAGTCCAGTGTTCTGCACATTTAATTTTAGTTGGTTATCTGACACGTTTCAGTTTAAACTGAAAACACACGGAGGGAGAATTTCCTGGGGTTTCTGGGAAACAATTAAACGATGGCCTTAATCAGCAGTAGTGATTAGTGTTAATGAATTACTAACCTTGTTGATCTTTGGAATAAAGGATACTAAAAATTACTTTTTGACAAAATGATAACTTCCTGCTGAAATTGACCATTTATGACTTCTTACTTTAATTGTTTCATTACTGATATTTAACAACGCAACTTTGAATCATTATGAAAAAACTGTTTCATTGTTTGCAACTGTATGACTTGGAACTTACATGTTAGATTTCCATCCACACCTTCACGGACCAGGAAAAGACTGAAATATCCAACAAGTTCATCTGGGAGGTCGAGCTTTATTGCAACAGCCTTCAGAAAAATACAAAAGAGTGAGAGCTGAGGTTTACAGCTAAGACAACATTCCAGAGTTAAATAAACTGTAAGGATATTATTAGACGGTGAGGGGTAAAAACTTTCATTTTAATTTCACCGCCTGTAATTAAACCGTTAAGAAATCCAAATCCTGCAAGCATGAATACAACTGTTTTAAGTTTTGACAAGACGAAGCTGAAAGTCTTCTGAACAAAAACGCTGAAACTGAAAAAACAACACTCTGCTTTAAGAGCTGCTGATGTGAGCAGAGGTCAAGTGTGGTTAAACTTTCATGAAAGTCCGCAAGATGCCAAGATTGACAAAGGACATTGTGATGAAATCCCAGCATGTTTACTGTCGTGCTATTTTAGAGTGCATGCTACTGTGTTTTTATGGTCAGTGAGGAGAGGAGGTGGAGCAGAGTCACTAAGAAAAACTTACGTCTCAATCATGATCTGATCCAGACTGAAAAAACATTCAATTCAACTAATTTGTTTAATGCATTCATACATTTCATGTGTTTGTGTTTTGGCATGGATGCTTAGGTTTTTGTCATGTCATCTTGTTTTGCGCTCTTGGTTCACGTAGATCAAAGCAGCACAGACTTCATAAAGTCCTTCAGGTTTTACTTTGTCTAGAAAGATTTATCTAAATAAACACAGCTCAATGTGATTTATGTTCTGTGGTAGTTTAGAGCTCACAAGGGAGTCTACAGCAATATTGCTTGCCTGAAGCAAGTCATCTGTCAGGTCCTTTATGAAGAGGAGCTCAAAGGCCTCTGGTTATGGAGACAAATACTGCTGAGGTAGATAACAGACAAAACTGTCCACGACAGCAGATGACGTTCAGCGTATCAGGATATCTGCTCATTTGTAAAGTCAAGCTGCACTATATATCGTCCCCACGAGTAAACAGACACTTTTAATTATCTTTTGTAATATAAATTACATTACAAAGCATTTACCCAAGGCAGAGTTATGAAACTGGATTAAAGATGTTCTCAGTGACAGAGCGCGGACAGGCACTTACGTCGAGAACATCCTCCGTCTGGTCTGATGTCAGAATGTTGACCGTGACCTTCTGACCGTTGGAGAGGCTGATGTCCAAAGCCACTTCTTCTGTGGGAATCTGCTGGGTCTCCTGTGGGAACAACATAAAACAAAAAGGTTTCAATTCAGCTCGAGTGTTTTCATTCCTACAGTCAGCAACAAAACCACACCAAACCAAATGAGTGGGAGTGGTGTGGGCGGGTCAAAGTCCATGTCAAGTTTTAGTCAAATTAAAAAAATAACACAAAAGGAGACAAGAAACACTTCCACTTTTTATAAAAGGTTTATTCAAGGGGAAAAGAAAGTCAAGAGTTACACTTCTTCAAACAGGGCTGACTAGGCTTCAACACTAAAGACATTACAAGAGAAGCTGCTTTATTTCCACAATCAAGACTCCAAATCAAGTTTATTCAAAAAGTTTTTTTTTTTTTTTTTTTTTAAATTAACTTGTGATTTAAAAATACAAAAGTAGTAGTAGCTACTAAGGGTCTTTTCTACAAAAACACAAAATAGAGTTTGATGGGAAGAAACGGATCACAATGAGGACTGATAAAAAACAAAAAGTGATTAGTTTCAGTAATTGAAGCCAATTTCATGATTAGCCGCCTTTTAACTCAATGTTTTCAAAGTACAAACTTGTGATTAGCATTAAGCCAGTTATTCCACATTCAAGCTCCAAAAAATGTTCTTTTCATAAAAGCTTATTGTCGAACTTGCTGCCCTTTTTAGATGATCAAGAGCTATTGTAAATTCATCCCATTCATTTCCTATACTTCTCTCAGCTCATGTGGAAATATACAAAGTACATTTTTACCCATCTTTCAAATTATGCAGTTTTTTGACTTTCAGTTAATCTTTTAACTAAAACATACAGACAATGGAGCAAAAGTGAACAAATGTCAATAACCAATAAGGAAGGAAAAAAAGCTAAGATGCCAAATCCAATGGAAAGTTCACACCTATAGTAGCTTCTGAGCAGAAATGAGAAACTAGAAATCTGGATGTGGATATCTCCTGCTACTCGTGCCCACAGGCAGTCTTTCATCTCCTGGTCTAAATCATCTCTCATCCTCTGTGTTCCACGAGTGGGGGTTCTTACAGACAAGGCGCTCCTCTTAAAAGGGCATATGAAATGTCTACAGTGGGTGGTAAGCCATATCCTATTCTGCACCTGCAGTGCTTGCTGAATTTTCGAGGATGTGCACAAACACCAACTATAAAGTGCTACTGTGATAGAAGAGAAAGGCAGACTGACTGCAAGGTGGCAGCAGACAGTTAAATCTATCCCGGAGGTGATTTACTGGCCTTCCGGCATTGCAGGTCACACCCTGTGTCACTGACCAATCAACCTTCCAACCTGAAACAAAGTCATCGACACACCGTCCATATTACAAGGAGGCTTTGCTGCTGGACAAAGAGCTTTTAGCAGACCTCATGATAAATTATCAAGAGGCTTACCCTTTTATTTTTAATGACATAATCGCTCAAAATGTTCCTGCTTGAGCACACAATTCAATGACGCGTTTGCCCAGATGTTGCTTTTGCTTCAGATTCATGTTCAGTGTCATCATAATGCATGCTGTAGTTGGTAGACTACTTACAAGCTGAGATGACAATAAGTCAGGATGAGAATAGAGCGCTCAAACTGTGACAAACCATATGAGTACTGCCACTTTGCTACAATGCAAAAAGTAATTACTAGTAAGACAGTAAACTGCCTCAGCACTTTACTTCTACAAGTCCTCCCTGCCTCTTCACCAGTCTGGTGGGGATGGTAATGGAGGTAAGTAGGAAATAACCACCAACCTGCTGTGCTTTCCTTAAGAAGCTGTTGAACAACTCGCTGCTTCCAAGCACAGGATGCTGACGAACTGTAAAACATGTATTAAAGACCAATGAGAGACACATAAAAAGGAATACCACGTCTAAAAATTTCTCAGTTAGAGTCCTGCAGAGATACAGTGGTAGTGTAAGTGATAAGTCAGCTAACCTATGGTTTTCTCGACGTTATTTTAGCTGGAGGTACTTCCCATTTCTTCTCTAGTCACGAGTCCTTTCGTGCAGTTGGATTTAGCACTCGTTAAACAGGTTACACCTTGCAAGTCTTCTTAAGCAGTTTTCCGGGACAGGTTCAAGTATTCGTTTCTTTGCAATGTGGTTCCCAGATTTGGCAAATACAGGAAAACGTGAACAGCTTTGCTTTGTTTGTTACAAGCTCATATGACTAATATACGGCTGTGAGCATCAGCCTGTAAACTATTGTCCCTTTACTGTACAAATTAGTCTAACCATCTGACAACACTTGACCCATCTATGTCAGAACAGATTGCGTTTGTGGCACTTTGATTTTCCATATGCATGTAAAAAGCCATGATGTAACCGAGTGAACTTGTGGCCAAGAACACCCTGTGTGCGTATGCTCCCAGACTATGAGCAAATACATACTCGAACAACGCTTCCTTGTTCTGCTGCAACTGCCAGAGCTGAAGAGGACTAAAACAAACGCTGCACGTTGCTGCCAGTTCCAGTTTGTCATCCGTGTGTGCAGCAAGTTCACCCTTAACCACTTACAGAATTTGGATAAGATGCCAAAATCCCTCCAAAACAATGATATTCCAAATGGGGACCCACATTTAAAAAAAAAAAAACAAGACTTGAAAAAGAAGCCTTTCCACAACTGGCCTTTTACTTACAACCAGAAACAGGATAAAGAAGTCCCTTCAGTATGAGTAACTTACCAGCTTGCATGTATTTCTCAAGCTGTTCTCGCCTCTGTTCCACCTCAGCAGGGGTCAAAGTGAAGATCTTCTTAGGGGGGAAAGCAGGCACCACATTGCTGCCATATTCTTTCTTTATCTGTTAGTGGAAACCACAATTAGAAAGGTTCAAGAGAGTGGTTGCAGGAAAGTGACTATAAGCTACACTCCTTTGCTTTTTACAATGATCAGAAACCATCCGAGAGGATGCTGACTAAATTCATGTTTTAATAGTAACACATCTAAATCAATACTGACTTTAGTACAGAGTGTCAGTCTCTTCAATGAAAGAGCACTGGTACATTCAGGCTGTATGAGATGAATCACAGGTTTATTTTAAGCCTTGTTTCAAAGATGATCTGGTGAAGTTTCCGCGCATACCACACACACACACACACACACACATCTGGAAGCCTGAAGGTCTAGTCATTCCAAGTTTACTTTGTGTTCCAGCCTCCTAACTAATTTCTTTCCATTTTCCATCTGAGCTGTTGCTTTGAACTGTGGAAGTCTTAAAAACTATGACCTCACAAATCCAGCATCATACATGAAACAGATTTGATTTTAAGCTTGACGTCACACCAGTCAAAGGCTGTACACTGCACTCAGAGGATTTCAATGCCCCCCCCCCAAACCAAAAAGAAAAAAAACACCCACCCAGGTCTGTACATGACATGGCAAAGGTAGACTTTTGTGAGGACTTGAGGAAGAGAAGTGATTTTCAACAGTCTGACTTTTTGGTATTTTCAGTTTGGCAGAGGTAGCACTGGTCACACATACAAATTTACAGACAGAGCTGCAAACACCAAACATAAATATGAGCTCATGCAGGTTCTTTTTAGTTAAACCCCCCTCTCCCTTTTTTTTTTTTTTTTTTTACTACCGCCTTTAAACATTCTGAATCTAGAAGAGGTGTAGCTCTTTAGTAAATATCTGTATGACAGAAGATTCCTGATTTTACCTAACAGTAACTGAGCAAAATGTTTGTCTTATAATCACTTGAATGTTTTGGGGTCATCCGTGCATCACAGGAAGCCCTTCAGGAGTGATGCTTAAAGATCTGAATAGATCTCTCCCTGTTGCCAGGCAACAGCAACTGTCAGACTGAATGGTACAGAATTGAGGATAAAGAAGTTTAGACCTTCCTTACTTGCTTATTTATTAATTTCTATTAAAAGAAGATTGGATGCCTCCATAAGGTGGTCTTGTATCCCATGGCAAACATTTCAAAAGTACGATGTGCTCACAGGTAAACAGCAAATAACCTGATCCATCGTTTACAAGTGTAGAAAAATTTGTTGCCAATAGATAATGTATAAGAAGCATTTTCTTGCATGTTAATTTTCCAACCACTGCAATGCAGAAAACAAGCACAATGCTGACTACTCAATTTGTTCAATAACAACTCTAAGACAAAATAGCTCTGGGTCTGTGTAAAGCTCCACTGAGGCAGAAAGAACACATACACTCAGCACCAGGCAATTCAACACTTTCCAACAACTTTTCTTTTTCAGATTAAGTTCTTTTCCCCAGCAGGTGAAATACAACACTGGCCAAGAACATTCCTTCCATGTCAAACACCCCCCTCCAACCTTCTCTGTAACTCTGCCGTTTTACAGGCAATAGTTTTCAAGTAAGTAGAATTTAAAAAAAAAAAAAAAAAAAGGCCCTTTGAGCCATAATGGCCATGATTCAAAGTGATAGGAGGCTGGCGTATCAACAATATGGGTCAAAGACTCATGAAAGGTCACGCTGTCTCCTTTCAGCATTCAGAGTGCCTCATACAGGCCGGTGCTTTGGACTGCATTGGCTGAGTTGAATATAATGTGTTGCCTGAAGCCTCACCTGTTCATGGAGGCCAAGAAGTTGACTGTAGCGTACCCGACAGTGCAGCACTCCGTTGACATGGATGTTGTAGGCCTGCAGGGAAGAGTGATCATAAATTAAATACAATCAGACTGTGTGAAGCTCCAGTATGGCGCAGAAGAAGCATATCAGATTTTTTTTTTTTAATTCATCTGGCTATGAAGCTTAAACATGTAAGAGACCTAAAAACATAAAACACATACTTCAAACAGACAAGCCTCTTCTAATGGTTTGGCACATTGCTCTTTTGATGCAGTGTGTTTGTTTATATGCACTGGCCCAATTCAGTTTTAGTGTAGAAATAAAACCACAACTCGTTGACATCCTGTACCTTGAGTTTCACAACCAATTTTCCCCACAACTCTTAACACCTTAAATCTTTGTTCACCTTATGACATCTCACTCCGTTTCAATTAATCTGACGAACCAAATTAAGAGTGAACCACATTCAATCATATCCAACCAGCATGCAAAGGGAAAACAGAACCTGCTGCACATTTGTCTACTCGCATCACTTTCTCCACGTTTTCAGCAGATGTTACTACAAGAACAAGCATCACTTTGGACATCTTAAATCCTCTCCCTGAGAAATTAACAGGAGCTACCTCTGGATGCTTCTCCAGAAAACCACTGCAAGTAGTTGGCAACCAAACAAAAGCTTTTGTTTATGTTTAGAGCCTGCTGCAGAAAGCAAATCAATTTTTTGTTGTCAGTGAATCATAACCGCAAGATTTTTTCCAAAAGCTGTATCACTCAAAAAAAAAACAAAAAAACAAACAAACAAAAAAAACACTTAAAATATAACCTAAATGGCCAGATACACCTTACTTTTAAATTCAGATTCACTGACAATACTTGCTCGTTTAATTTCCAAAGATTATCTCTTCTGGGAGCTCCAGTTGAATACTGTCCATCTCAATTAAAGCAACATTACAGAGTTAAAACAACCGTAGATCTACTTAATAGTATGGTTAGGGTAACTCTATCCATGCAATTACTTAAGTGAAAAGACATTAAATCTTGTCAGAGCTTTAAAACAGCAATTTATTTTAACTTAGGCTGACTTTCCTAAGCACTAACATTTATTGTACCATTCCTGAAAACACATTTTCTTCACTCAAAGCTGCTTCGATTCACATGGTTTTGGTTCCTAATGAAAGTTTACATTGCTTCCAATCTAATAATGGACCTACAGTTGTTTTACCTCAGGAACGTTCCTTTTAATATTTATAGTCAACATGGTGGGTTACATGAAAACTCAAAAGAGTTGTGAGAACTTCTGACAACAATGAATTTCCATTTTTGCTTCTAGTTGACTTTGTAAAATTCACCACTGATCAATGAGACGACAGAAAAAAAGAAAACAAAAAAAAGGGCGAATTTCTAGATGGAGAGTGGATGACTAAAAGCTGAGTGCACTAAAAGATGAGGGTGTAGGCAGCATCAAGGCAGGAAGGAAGAATGAGTGAGCAGAAAAATATATCCTACTGTTTTTGTAAGCAGTTCAGTTCTGTGACAGTTCAAGGCACCACATGTGTTTCCTTGCACAGACTGATATGCAACAATTCACTCAATAACTCAATATTCACTCACTCAAAAATAAATAAAGCTACAACTTTTGATAAGCATCCAGCTGAGATTTAAATGTCATTTCAAACAATTTCACTAGTTTTTGCACCTAAGACGCTGTCAATGCGCAGGTGTTTCTCTTCTGGCTCCTTTCATATGCCAGATAAAAATCAGTTTATCACTTTAGTTAGATGCTAAAGACTCCTATTTTAGCCCGTGTTTACACATTTACCTCAATGCTTGTGGCAGCTATTACTGGCATGAGTAATCCTTTAACTCTTTCTAAATCTAAGAGGCAAATGCAAACAAGTGAAAATGTAGTTCTCATCTGGAGTCACCATCCTTTTCAATAAACACCCATGTGCCTCTAGTTTACATACCCCAAACATTATAAGACATCCAGTAAAAGTAAAGCAGAGCTAAAAAAGTACATCCACCAGAAGACAGGAAGCATTTGTCAATGCTACCATAGGAATACCGACACCAAAAAAATGCATACCCTGGTTTTTCTAAAATGCCCTGTGCAAACTTTGCAGTTTCTGTGGCGAACTGGTTCCAATGTACGCAGCCTTTCTCAGAGTACTGGAGTCGAGCAAAGCTCTTTCCTATAGGCTGGTTACAGGAAGGTCACAATGACAGTTGCAGGACTGCCAGCAGAAAGAGCAACACCGCTGCTAAAAAATCACAAAGCAAGGCAGGCTTTAAATGTCTCCTGATAGAGAGACGTCACGGATATCACCCAAAGCGCTGAATTTAGAAATGTATTGAATGGTATTTGGAGAACAACATCTACGAGGAGGAAATTACAGATACTAACAAAATAGCATTTCTATATTGCTGAATTAGTGGAATATAAACATTTCCAAAACAGTTTGTGTACTTTTCTACCGTTTTCAATGTCCTCATTACAGTGGGAGAAAAGGTCTGTAGATGATATCAAGTGTTGAGTTTCCAATATAATGTCCAAGGAAATCTCAATGCAAGCAAAGAAGGCCATCATTAATCTAAATATGCAAATCTATAAGAATGATCACAAAACTTTAGGAGAAAAACTAGTATCAGAATGATGTGAAGAGAAATGTCTGTAAAAAGAAAAGAGCAGATCATAACCCAAAACAACCACAAAGTGTAATACACAGTGGGGGTGGTGATATGCTGACTGCTGACAGAAGAAAAAGTGAAAGCTAAGGTGTGTAGAGCTATACTCTCTGCTCACATTCAGCCAAATGCTCAGACACTGACTGGATAAAGCTTAACAGTGAACATGGATAATGACCCAGAACATAGACTAGAGAGCAGCTCAACACCTTTTGAACACTAAGAAATGTAACACTCTAGATCAACCAACTGAGTTGCTTGGTTTCAAGCAGAGTATGCCTTTAAATTACTGCAGACAAAAGTGAAGGTAAAAAAGCCTTCCAAAAAAGATGTAACTGCATGCGGTTGCAGTGAATGCCTGGTAAAGCATCAGCAGTGAGAGAGAGAGTTCAGAGTTCCTTTCACTGGAACTAAGGGGCCAAGACCAGCTCCTGAACAACAACAACCCCACACCATAATCCCCCCTCCACCAAACTTTACACTTGGCACAATGCAGTCAGATAAGTACTGTTCTCCTGGCAACCGCCAAAACCAGACTAATCCATCAGACTGCCAGATGGAGAAGCGTGACTCGTCACTCCAGAGAACGCGTCTCCACTGCTCCAGAGTCCAGTGGCAGCATGCTTTGCACCACTGCATCCAACGCTTTGGATTGCACTTGCTGATGTTTGGCTTGGATGGAGCTGCTCGGCCATGGAAACCCATTCATGAAGCTCTCTGTGCACTGTTTTTGAGCTAATCTGAAGGCCACATGAAGTTAGGAGGTCTGTAGGGATTGACTGCAGAAAGTTGGCGACCTCTTCGCACAATGCACCTCAGCATCCACTGACCCCGCTCCATCAATTTACGTGACCTACCACTTCATGGCTGAGTTGCTGTCATTCCCCATGTTCTTATAATACAGCTGACTGTTGAATATTTAGGAGCGAGGAAATTTCACATTTCACAATTTTAATTCTTATGTCAAATCCATTTTGGCAGCGCATGAAATACTTCTGGACCAAACAAGCACCTCTTAAAAAAAAAAACAAAAAAACATTTAAGTATTCTTTATTTTTAGCTAGTAAATTTATGGAAATCACCAAAAAAGACAAAAATTCTATCTGTTACTTAATAAATGTAACAGAATTACAATATTCAAATACTTAAAATGAAAAGAGTCCAGAACAATTTCATGCAGTAATGTGTAATAAATTCATTATTGGATATTACATGGCAGATATTAGTACATTAACTACTACTCTTTTATTTTACTACTATTTTATTGATAAGGGAACCTGTGAAACTTGTACGAAAGATTTACAAATTTTTCAGTCTGTAATCCTTCACTTCAATTGAACTCAACTAAGCTTAATAATTAATATACTTGGCGCACAACTTTGCTTGGTAGGAAGAATTGACAATTCATCAAATCAAACTTGAATGATAGAAGAGTTTGGAAGCAGGCAAAGATGTTATATATATATATATATATATATATATATATATATATATATATATATATATAAATAAAAATAAATAAATAATCTATTTACACACACACACACACACACACACACACACACACACACACACACACACACACACACACACACACACACACACACACACACACACACACACACACACACACACACACACACACACACACATACATACATACATATATTTAAAAAGACATGGATAGAGTGAATCATGCGATCCTTCTGCAAAACCAAACAATAACAGCAAAAGACATGTTACATTTAAAGGATGTTGCCATAGCTACTTGTAGTCTTGTGTATGTTTTAATCATTGTTTTTTGGTAAACAACAAGGAGGATTGCAATTCCACCTCAGTAAAGCCTAAAGCTTAGTAAGGACTTAAAGACTGACCCAAACCTATAAAACAAAAGAGTCTCTGTAAGAGTCTAGTTTATTCTGGTGGCATGAACAGTAAACACAAACACTGATAACAGAGCAGCATTTCAAGGGCACAATATAATGTTGTGATGTTGACTGGTGGTTATGGCCAGACTCATATTAAAAACACAAAAAGGAACAAAACAAAAAAGAAAACGTGATGTGTTGGAGGAAGTTGTGCAAAAGCCATTTTACTCATTAAACCACAAGGAACTCAACTTACACTCATTTTAATTCTTCAAAACAATTTATTTTACCTAACCTCTTTATAGGAACTATACTACATTCAAATTGATACACATCGGTGTTTTCAACTGTCTATATCGTTGAATAAATGCCTAGAGTAAGAACAGAAACTCATGCTGCAGTGCTGTTAAAGCATCGTGTAACCGTCTAAAGCAGGCAGTGACACAAATTAAGAGACGTGTGAAACAAAACGGTTTCATGCTCACCACATAGGTAGAACCATTTTCTCCCGAGCGAACCTCCGTCTCGGGTATGGAAAAATGCATTTTAGCTGGTCCCAGCCTCCCGCCAGTAGATGAATCCTTTCACCCCACCAGCGGAGTGCGAGTCGGAGGTGATGGAGAAGGGAGACACCAGTTCCCCCAAAAAGTCCACTGCAGTGACTGTCAGCGGCGTCCACGGATGAAGAGGAGGAGGCGTCTATGCCACGGTCCTTCTCGGTTTGAAAGTCCGGCTGAAGCGTCGCTACACGACACTATGTGGACAACAGTTTTGTGTGTGTACTCAATTTCGCACGAAACTTATCCTACGTCAGTGTTAAACTTTTCTCTCTGTTGTTCCTGCAGCAGCCATGTTGCAAGTGTTAAAGCAGTTACACCTTAACGGTTAGCATTAAAATACCCGTTTCGCTCAACATGCGTAATTCGCTTTAAAAACCAAGACAAAAAAACCCAAACAAACAAACTTAAAACCACCTACTGCCGAGAACCAAGTTTTAAAGTAATTAAATTCAATAAAACAACCAGGTGAAGTTTCTGGATAAAAAGGTGCAGCTGGTTCCTACAATCCTCACAGCGTCGCATAACCGTTGAAGAACCTTTTGGGGAAAAAAAACAAAACGTGTGAAGGGGGCAGTTGTACTTGCTTTGATTTTGTTTTGTTTTGTTTTCCAGTCTCCTATATTTGCTGAAGAGACGTCTAGGCAGCGACGTAGACTACGCAGTGGTTAAATTGGATAAATGTCGTCGAAAGTGTAGATGTGTCATTACAGCCGAGCCGCTCTGTGTTCAGTCAACGTTTCTACTGCTGCTGGCCCTTCAAAAAGCATTGCAACAGTCCCGGGCGAAACCATTTCAGCCT
This sequence comes from Xenentodon cancila, assembly GCA_014839995.1. Lineage (NCBI taxonomy): Eukaryota > Metazoa > Chordata > Actinopteri > Beloniformes > Belonidae > Xenentodon > Xenentodon cancila. The sequence goes on from CM026209.1 coordinate 10,269,278, forward strand.
CATCGGCCGGGTGTGTTGCTTTTTTGCGCTTACAAAACATGTTTTGATGTACTGACTCTAATGTGTGATAGTTGTCTTGTGAGAATTAAATACATCAATGATATTTATAACCCAGACATACCAGAGGCACGCATGCCTTTATTGTTTAAATCATGTACAATAATTTTATGGAAATTACCCACTTGATTGGATGCAGCCCAAAGTGACAGTTAGAGCGCAATTAAAATTCATAACTATAAAAATGTTTTAGATTTAAAGTTGATTTTCAGCGAAATTCTCCCCCATTAACTACTTAACTTGAATTCTTGCCTTTATTTTTAAACTTAATTAATTAATAAATAAAAAAAATCTTTGCGTCAGAATTCAACCTAAAGCGTTGCATTGACTGCATTTTCGGGTGTTTAATTACATGGTGTTTTCTTTTTGTCTACTTCTAAAAAGTGATTCAAATCATTGTTGTTGTTTTGAGTATTCCCGTCACACAATGACTCATATAATGCGTTAAATCTTCGCCAACTGATCTTTATGCGTAGATATAGCGCAAACGAAACCGTGGGAACCAACTTCCTGTTACATGTCCGTCAACAGTGTGATCACATGACCTCAGTCGGTGAAAATGAAAGCTGTTTACAACTGGATAAAACCCGTGGCAATTATTTTGGTGTTTAATGCATGTTTTCACGCAAGTTACCAACTGACTGAAACTCAGGTAAGGCTACACTTAAACAATGCATCCAGCACTGGTCTTTGATAAAATATGTAAACATCGTAACAGTGTGAGTTGAATTTCAGCAATAATGGCTAGTAATGGCCTATTTTTGTTTACTGCCGTTTTTCATTGCTGTTATTTGTAATCGTAGTTATGTAGTCGGTGTGACGGAGCCCTTTTAAACAACACCTGGGTGGGTACGTTTTGTTATTCATCCGCTGGACGGATAAACGGTCGGTGCTGTCTGAGCAACGATAATACAAGTGACCCTGAACGCATCATTGGGTAAGGACTTCAATGTGGCGTTCAAAGTTTATCGAACTATCGCGGTTACTTTTAAACAGATTTTTTTCCTTCTTCTTTTTTAACAACACAAAATAATTGCGTAGACTAGCCTCATACATGTGTATGAAAAATCAAACCCAAAAATGAATTGGAGAATATATGTCTGCTGCTACAAAAAAGTAATGTATTTAATATTGTTGCATATTGTGTATTTTATTTTACATGTTTCAGAAGGGGTGTGATTGATGTTTTTAGCAAATAGATATGAAAACCTTCCAATGTTTTACTGCAAGCTAAGAAATGTATTAAAATAAAAAAGCCTTATAGTAAGTGCGAATAATTCTGAAAGCAAAGGTTGGGTAAACCACTAACATGGGAGGGCTTGTAATCTTGGCACAGACTTGTCTCCTACTGCTTTGAAGCAGTTCATTCTTTATTTTATCAACTCTGCCCTTGGTGTTTCATCATTGGTTTTTTTTTGTTTGTTTGTTTTTCTCAGCTTGGATCTGTCCAATTGTTCATTAATTCATGTAGACGATCTTGAAGGAGCATATACTGTAATAATGATGTAAGTACCTTAAATACAGTGTCACTGTTTCTTTTTATAATTAAAACTAAGACTGCAAGAGCCCCCTGCCTGGATGATTTGTTAGGACACTGAGTGACTGCGAGTTCGAGGCAAAGAACAAGAAGGGCCCTCATCACTATTGCAGATTGTGAAACGAGTTTGTTCCACAAACAATGTAGTGCACTGCTGCACTCAGGAAAACAAATGTGTGGTATACAGGCAGTTGCTCAGAAGGATCTTTGGATTGATAACGTTCTAGGCTGCAGAGGTTTGTTTCCAGCAGCCAGTGAGTTTAATCCCTTTTACAAAGAAGTGCTAAAACCTTGCCTCTAAATGTGTTTTTCTTCACTTCTGTGAATGTCTAAAGTGTTTTTACACTATAAATATTTGTATTACAGAGACCTCTCACTCAATCCCATTGTCAACATGAGTGACACAATATTTCAAGGATTTCGTGACCTAAATTACATGTAAGTATCTGTTGTTAATATAAATGATGAAGAGTGTTCCCGCCAAGAAATATGACTAAAGTTGTAAATATTGTTCCAGTTTATGTCAGAGTTCACTCCCCAACCTAAATACAAAGAACAGTGGAAGGTAATACCATAAGGATAACTTTCAGAACAAATTTGTGGAGAAAAAAAAAAGACAATTAAAATACAGTGAGAATTGCACTTCAAAAAGGTCGTCGTTGCTGTTGACTGTTGCTGTTTGTTGCTGAATAATTGGGTTGATAAATACTCATGTTTTTCATAAGTGGCATCAGCCAACAGCTGAGAATATCTAGCCAGGTAGTTGATGGTTGAGGAGCAGGTTTTCCTTGGAGCATTGCATGGAGAGGAAGGGAGGAGCTCGATCTCTGTTTTGTTGATGTTTTGTTTCGACATCACTCAGAAACCTCTTACTCTGCCTTTAACAGGCAGGTGCATCTGAAGGCAACGGGAAAACCGCCTCAACATTTCAACAATTACAGGAAACAAATAAACCGGCATCTTAGACCATCAGCTTTGCTGATTTTTGAGAAGCACAAGTCATACAAAAACCCATGTTGGTTGACCTGCTTTAAAGCAGATTTGTCCTTTACAGATATCCTTTTTCACGATTACCTGGATGTCATTAGATTCACATTGATTTGTTTCACAATATCAACTAAATTTATCTTTAGAGCGGGACAGCTCTTGTGATCAAGTGGGAGATTCCCCACACATCTTTGAAAAATTTCATGAACCCGTGACTTCCGGTTGACTATTTCTTTTTCTGCACAACATGCAACAGTGGTGGCAGGTCATCAGAGTACGCGTTGGGGTCCAGATACAGGTGGAGGTCGTAGTGCTTCATAGATGATCATTCACCAGAATGGTCATAATGACTACAGTTCCTGCTGTTTATGGCTATTGGAGTCATTTCCTTAATGTCTTTTTTTATGCCTCTAGGATTTTGCCACAAGAGATACTTTGTCCAGGGGGGAACACTTTTTGGGAAAAAGTGGAAGTCAAAGAGGGAATCCGTGTTTGTGAAGTCCAAAAAAACACTTGTAACCAGACTGGACAGCTATGTAAGAGCCCCCATATGATACATCTTTTACTGTTATGAATAACATCTAACGCATCTAAAACATCTGCGTTATAATACATGGCTTTTTTCTTTTTTTTCTGAATTCCCAGCTATGAACTGTCCAGAAAACTCCCTCTGCGCCCCCTACGGCCCCGGCTTCTTCGAGTGCAGCTGTGCTGAAAGCTTCCACGGATACAAGTGTCTTCGAGAGGTCGGTTCTGACAGCAGCTTTACATATCTGTTGAGTTTAACATGAACCAAATTGATTTCTATTTTTTTTTTTCCAATCTGTTAACTAATCAAAAGGGGGAGTTCCCAGCTCGGAAAGTGTTTGGGCCTCTTGCAGCGTCTACGGTCGTGGTCTCCGTCCTGCTGTGGGTCACCCAGAGACGCAAGGCCAAATCGCTCTGAAGCGCGGCTGCAGGCGACTGCTTTTAATCAGACTGACGAAGCTGACAGGGCCTACTGGCCTCTAAAATATTTTACGATTGTTACAACTTCTTTTATTTAAGAGAAATTTATATAACTGACTTTTTTTTAAGCATCGGTGCAATTTTAGAAAAAAAGACTCGACTTTGAAAGGGTACCCTTATTTTCTGCTAAAACTGATCACTATAAAAACTCTTTTAGTTGCAGCTGAGTGACAGTAAATAATAGACCTCTGTGCATAATAGGTACTAAAAGTGTGCAGCTTTCTACAAATACTGTCATTGTTTTTTTAAGTATTTAAGTTCCTGCATGTTGAACATGTATTTTGCTGGGAGCAAAGACCATCATTTTAACAGTGAACTTCCTAAACGGCATGTTTTGGCTACACTTAATAGGAAATGTAGTTACTTTAGTTGAAACATAATTTGTTTTAAATAAAGTGGGACATTGATTTTCACCACAGCTTGTTATTTTCAGTAAATCATTGTGGAGTCTGTAAACATGTTTGTTCACTTCATCACATTATGTGTGAAATGTCGTTACACTCCGGAAAATTGTCTTTTTTTTTTTTTTTTTGCCAGGGCTCCAGTAAAGTTTTTTAAATGTAAATTCCCCCCACACCCTCCTCCTTTTTTCAGACCATCACTTTGTGCAAACTTTACGTCACCCATCTTTTAAATTCCTTATTTTGGGGCGCAGTATTTTTAGCTTTTTACCCATTTGGCTCAAAGACTTAAAAGTGAGATGAAAATGAAAGCTGAAGCACTCAAGTATCATCTGCTGACTGAGAACAACCACCTGCTTTGAGATTTTATGGCTTATACGTTTATGAGCGTTATAAAAATATCCCTCAGTAGCTCCAAAACATTTAACGCACATGTGGTAGCTGACTACAAGAGGTGCTGTTGAGATGGATCTACCAACATCCAAATACCTTTAACAACAGTTGTATAAAAACACACACAGACACCATTTAATAAAAAGCTTATGCCATTTCAGATATACATTTATTGCATGCTAAAAGCACGGTACTGTGTGTTGTGTGCAAGCGTTTATGCACACAAACTCTGATGCGTGATGGAGCTCGTTTACTGGTCCACATTTTTGACTCGCAGCACCACGGGAACCGAGGTGCATGGGATCATTCCCAGATCTGTGATGACTAGATCCACGAAGTCAGGCGGCGTCACGTCGTACACCAAGTTAAGTAGGCCGAGAGAGGGCACTTGCTGCCAGTCCTCCAGCTGGGTCTTACATTTACGGGTCACAATGAGGTCATCGGGGTCGTCTGGGAAGAAATGGGGAGGATAAGTGGCAGCTCTTAGTTTACTAATGCATCAAACACTAAAAACTGAACTCAAAGAGTCAATGATTTGATTTTTTTTTTTTTCTCCCCCATAGAAACTGACATCAAAAATACTAGTGTGTATTTTCCATACCAAGTTCATTGGATACGAAAGAATCTGTCTGCACCCTCTCACAGAATTTGTAGGTCTCACAACACACCAGCACAGGCACGTTAAAGGCTTTGGCCACCAGAGCTATCTGTGACGTCCCCACCCGAGACATGACGTAACCATTTGCCAAGAGCGCATGAGCGCCAAGGAACACCTTTGATACCTAAAAGAGAATCAAGAAATGATGTGCTTACAACTTTGGATATTTTATGGCATAAGTACTCTATATCAGTGACTTCAGTGCTGTGCTGGCTTCATTATCACCTCTGGGAGGATGTAGGAGACGGCTGAGATCAGAACGTAGGTGCAGCTGATGCCTCGCTGGACCAGACGCCTCAGGGTCTCCCTGCCTTCCAGCCGAGGCCTGCTGTCCACCACTATGACGCGGAACTTCCTGTTTTTGTCAAAGGCCTCACACAGGATGTGGTTGACTAGTGACGAGCTGACGGGAAGGAAGAAGAAATAAAAAGATAGATGTGGTGATGATGGATGAAAATCTGGAAGGAAGTCGACTTTTAGAGGCGAGACAAAAACAACAGGGAAGAAAAAGTAAATAAAAAGAATGTTTCTGGACACACAAGGGCTGCTGTAATTAAACACCATAAACAATTATGCAATGCGTTATGACAAGAAATCCCAGATTGAGCAGCTTTAAATGACCTACCATCCATAAACCAGGATGACGTCGCCATCACTGATCTTTTCTATGGAGGACTCGGCAATAGCTTTAGCAGCAAGAATTATTTTTTCTTTAATGTACCACTCGATGCAGTTGAGCAGCTTGTTCTTTGCCTAAAAGAGACAACAGGATGCTTGAGTTGTGCGTCATAAAAACGTATTGCGTGTGGATGATGCACGTTTTGAGTAAATGTTGCCGAGTTACAGTTTTAGAAATCTCTCACCTCTTCTTCCTTGTCCTGACTTGGTATATTGGAGATCTCTTTCTTGATGTATTTGATTGCATTACCCATGCTGGCCGACAGAGGGCGACACTGATTCAAGAAACTATAAAAGGAACAAAAAAAACCCCACAAATATAACTGCTATTTAGTTAAGGCTTCCGTTCTAGTTAGAAATCATAGTTATGTAAAGATTCAGGAATAAAACCGGAACTCTTTTCTTTTACCTGATGTAGGGTTTCAGCTTGTTGACCAAGTCTCTTGAAAGCTCCTCATTTGGAGGTGTAGTGTAGTCCCTTATCACCTGAACAAATATAAAACCACATAGCTTTCAAATCTCCTTCCATTTACTTTGGTGGTGTACAAATAAACCATAATAAACAAAACGTTTCTTATTATGGTTTATTTGTACACCACTTTGCATTTAAAAGTGACAAAACCAAGGAACAGAAAACCCCCAGTTTTAGCAGGTTTCTGTCATGTTGAGGCGGCGCAACACAGCAAAGGAGCAAAGACAAGGACCTGCAGTGTCTTTCATGCAACATGTTCATTACAAAAGTAGTGAACTTCTTACCATAAATCACCCTAATTTTAGCATAATCAAAGCTACTCAGGACTCCTTAAGTCAGCTGACATCAGCTAAAATGATCACAAATACATTTAAAACTCCTTTTAAAAAACTAACTTATATGGCACATTTTTTAACCTTACTTAGATTCTACGAAAACCACTTTAAAATGCGTTTCTCATTCAAACACACGTATACAAAACTTAACACTAATCAGACCCTGATGAGCAAATCAGAGTAACGTGGGATTCAATCCATCTGCCAAACTTCGGATGGAGGACGACCTACTCTACCTCCTGTTCATTCGAATCAATATTGATACTCGTGTATTTGTTACTGTTAATATCTTATGCTGATACTTAATGTTCATTATATGTGGACCAATACAAACAGAACAATAAAGGAGTAAGAATGAAGGGCTGGTGGTACTGTTACCTGTTTGAAGGCATGCAGCAGGGCAACGGAGCGAGCGTTGGACCCTGCCACGATGCCCTGTGAATACTGGAGGCCCAGTCGAACAATAGCAGGATGAATCACCGTGGAAGGAATGCTACAAAAACAAAAAAATGTTAATGGCAATTAATGAAAGTACAGGTGGTTTTAGCATTAGGAAATTTATTATGAAAAGCAGCGAGTTACCTGAGCTGCTGTGTGAGAGGAGCTTTGCGGCTGTACTGGTGGAGATGAGAAAACAGGCTCACTTTGTAGCCGTAGTCCAAGCGGAGTGGGATCTGAAATATACGACACGGTGCCAAACGTTCCAAGAGACTCAACTAAGGTCGCAACAAAGAGTCATGGTGCAACATACACAGAAAATGACTAAATGCTTACTACAAGATTAAAAAAAAAAAAAAAAAAAAAAAAAATCACAGAGCAAACAGAAACCCAAAAGTGATTTCCTTTGATCTCAAACCGATTCTCCTGCACATCAGGCAGCTCGACGTTGAAACGGCATCAGCGTTGCAGTCGTGTGATCAAAACAAAACATATACCATAAAATAAACACGCCATAATTGTTCTGTTCCGCCTCCATCCTCACAAAGCACACAGTTACATTACACTCCTCTCACTAACGATGTAAAGCAATGAAGGTGTCAGACGGCAAACTTTGAAGGTTAGGAAACAAAATGGGAACTACAAAAATGTTAAAAGCACAAGTTTTGTAAACCCTGACCTCGACTGCTTATACCTTTTTAGCAGCAATGTGCCCTGGCGTCTGAAAGAAATGTTAGATACAGTTACATGCAGCTGTGAGTGGCAGCAACAGAGTGGGAGGTTTATTTTAGTTGGTGGATGTACACGAAACGAATAATTCAGAGCTATAAGGGAACATTCTGGAATTATTTATGACTGTTCTGAAAACGTATGTTGTGTCCAACCTGTTGTCTTTCCAACTTCTTGGCCAGTTTCTTTAAAACATCTGGATTATCCACCTGAATATGTTCTGGGAGCCTCTTCACCACTAAGAACACAAAGAAGGTGATTTTCCCAACAGCACCCCAGTGAGCAAGGACCTTTTAGTTTGGGTGCTTCCAAAATAACAAACTGGCTTACAGTACCTGGTTGCAGGTCACTGGGCAGTGCTTTCGGTTTGCCCGTGACAGACAGTTGTCCCGATTCGCCTTTCTTGCTCTGCTTGCTGGACCTCTCAGCCTCTTGCCGAGCTCTTCTTTCAGCTTTCAGCTCAGCTTTACTCTTAGCTTGGGACTCGGACGCAGGCACGGAGATCGGTGCAGGAGCAGGCACTGCTGGGGGAGCTGACAAAACACCGCCCCCTTCAAATGTCAGTTTATTATAACATTTACATCTAACATATAGTCCAGTTCAAAAAAAAAAAAGGAGGAAGAAATCACACCTTTTTGTGTTGTGGCTTGCGTTGAAGACTGCGCCGTGGCAGCACTCGGACTAACTGGTGTCTTTTCTTTCTCGCTTTCCTGCGAAGCCTTGCCATCTTTCCTCTCTTTGTGCTTTTTCTGCTGTTTCTTCTCTTTCCTCAGCCGCTGCTTCTCCTCTTTGGTCAGCTCCCTGCCTTCACTCTGACAAAGCAGGACCAAGTCAACACTCTTTAACCCTTCTGAAACACTGCAAATAATCTCAGGGAGGGGCGGGGAGAGACCCCACTGACCTTTGCTCGTTCAATTTCATCCTTATTGCCAGGCCCATCTGTGAGAGGAGGATGAGGATGAGGATGAGGATGAGGAGGATGAATACGTGATAGATTCAGTGACAGTCGGACGAGCGGGACAACAGACGATGCACTTAACTTTTCCAGTTAAAAATGCCCCAAATACCAGTCGCAAAAGCAGCTTCTTCGCAGTACCACCATGAAAGACACGCCAATTTAGCACTTCGCTCGTTTTAAAACTACTCAGAAAATGATGCAACACGACGTCCGCCGTCACACTGCACGGAGCTAACGTTAGCGACACCCGCGTGTGGAGTTTAACATCGCTTCGAGCCGAAACTGCGACTCCCCAACCGAGAACAATAAGGGCAGCATTGTTCTTTGTCACGCCAGCCTCAAAGAAACAAAAGCATCTATAAACGACGCGAAGCGCAGCTGTTAAAGTCTCTCAAACTCACCTGTCACTCCACTTTCAGCCATCTTTACGATGCCGCTTCTCTTCCTCTGCTGCTGCAGGAACCAACGTCATGAAAACCCACAGCGCCCCCCTATGAACGAAAGGTGTATTGGCACTAAAACGCAGTCATTTTCCTCTTCATAACGGTACATCAGGACTGAAATAAAATAAAATAAAATAAAATAAAATAAAATAAAATAAAATAAAATAAAATAAAATAAAATAAAATAAAATAAAATAAAATAAAATAAAATAAAATAAAATAAAATAAAATATTATTACTCTCCAAATGTGTTCACCAAAGGTCAGGTGCATTTAAGAACTTGATCACAATAGTAGAAAAATAATGGTATAATAATATAATATAATATAAAATGAAATTAAAATCTTTATTGTCATTCGACAAATGTGTACAACAAAAGTCAGGCATTCAAGACCAGGGGCTCAGTGGTATAAAAAAGAAATATAGCTGACATTTTTAATTATATATATATAAAATTAAAACATCAGCTAAAATGAAATAAAACAAAATCTAAATGGCTATGCTATTATTATATAAATGTTTTCTTTTTTGTGGAAATAAATATCAAAATCTCTGTATTCATATAGATGACTAGTTCAAGCTAGATTGATGTAGTAAGCAAATAAAAATGAAAATGTGATGGATGGTCTAAGTTTAGTGAATTTATAATATCATTTGCACGCAAACGGTTCAAAACATTTGAAGCTTTGTTGCAGGAGTGATGCAAAACAAATAACAGCATGATAATTTCAACAGAACAAGAATGCTTTAGACTAATTATTAAATGATTTTCATAACATTTTTTGCAGCTTTATGGTACAGAACAAATATGACGAGAAATATTGATCTTTCAATTTCAAACAGAAAATGTGAACATTTTCATGACAATGTTCTTTAAAGAAATAGTATCTAATGCAAATAAAAATGCCAGTTTTGAATATTATTCTGCTCTGTATTTTATAGTTTGATGATTATCACTTCCATATAAATAGACAACTAAAATAAAATTAAATCAAATAAAAGTATTTGCTGTGCATTGAATGAGTTTAAAACTGTCTTATCAACTGCAGTTGATAAGACAGTATATTTTCATGATATTTTCATTCTGCAGCACATTTTCTTCAGTAATTCACACACAATGTTAAATCACAAGCTTTATTGTACCTTCTAATGTAAACTTATTTTTCTTCTTCTTGCATATTATCAGTTTATGTCTTTAAAAAAATGAAAATGGAAGTAATTGTTTTTCTCTTTAATGCTGATTTAAAATCATCCATAATATGACACCAGACCATCTTTCCATCAACCAGTCAGAGCGATGAATAAGTGGGGCACATGTCGATCTTGTGTTTAGATGCTCACAGTAAATAGGAGATTTTGTGGGCCAGCGCTAGCAATTTGGATAAAAAAATAATTTCCACAAGTTTTTTAATCCAATTTAATTAAATTCAATTTTATTTATATATCATCCGTTACAATACAAGTTGTCTCTAGGCGCTTTCCAGAGACCCAGAACATGACAACCGAGCAATTATTACATAAACAATGAAGGCACTTCAGTATTAAGCAATTATCAAAGTACTGTAGGGTTTTTCTTTCGTGTTGCTTTTTTAAACAATCATTTGATTACCCATCTTATGATTAAATTTGCACACTGCAGTCAAATGAATGTAGTAGTAAATACATGTAGTAAATAGTAATAGTAGTAAATCCTTGAGAGGTGTGAAAGCAAAACAGTAAAGTCGATAAAGCCCATCAATGCCTGTTTACGCATATTCAGTTCAACATCATTCTTCACATTTTATGCTCATATTTACTTTTTTTATTTTTAATAGCAATCACCACATCTTACTCCCATATCTGATGCTGGTGTAAGCAGTCTTCTCTGGACTACATGACTGCTTTCTAAGGGGCAACAGTATTTACACCCTAGAATTGGCATGTTTTCCTTTAAAGCACTGACAGCTGAGTCATTGTAAGCTGTATTTTAAATGCAGACACTCCTCTGCTGTTTATTGCCATTGAGCATTGTTGGTGCTATCCATGGTACTGAATTCTCTGGACTGGATCCAGTCGGTTCTGTCAGACTGGTAGCCACATGTCCTGTAAGTCTTTTGCGATAAATCTGTCATCCCTGGTGACAGTCAACACAATTATCACCAACAACTGCACTGCTTCTCTTATTGCGTCATTTTCTAAATTCTGACTTACTGCCCTCTAAGCCTTATAATTGAATGACCAGTGGAAAAGACCTCTGGACTTACCAGACAGACCAGTGCATAAATGTATCTACATATCATCATGAATAGATTCTATTATGGGGCAGAGGCAGTTTGATCGTTGTGGATGTAGGTACATTGGGTCCATAGCATTTTAAAAGAATGTGAGCAAAAAAGAAATAATGCTATACATGAAGTTGACACTGTACTTATTTTGTCATTATTCCTTTATTTTATTTTATTTTATTTTTTCAAAGCAAACATTTATTATACAGGAAACAAAATATAAAAAGAGAGAACAAAACTACATAGACTATAGATAATCGACGTATTTCACCTCAAGAACCTCAAGACTAATCACCGTTACTGGCGTTTTAATATTTTTAAAAATCAAATAAAAAAATGAGGCCATGACGTCACTGCGTCTCTGACTCCACGCTGACAGAATTCACGACGCAGTAGCTGGTTGAAGGGGACCAAACCTCTCTGAAACACCTGACTTGGTTCCGTTTGACCAGCCACAGCAAGGCGAGTTGCTTCAGCTGCAAGAGAGAGCAAGAGAGTAGGAACGGGCATGCGGTGAGGAAGAGGAGTGAAAGCAAAGACAAAGAGGTAAAGAGATGAAAATGGAAAGTGGGTGCATGGAGCATGTTAAGTCCTCTTCAGTGCTACCTGATAAAGCAAATACAGATCATCGTCAGTGAGTCAGACACTAACACAGAGCATGTGTGTGTTGTCTAGTATATAGTTACTTCTTAGAGGTTTGGGAACCCTGACAGCCTGTGACATGTCCTCACTTCCTTGCAAAGCCAGCCTCTACATGTGCGAACTTTCACCCTCAGTGACAGCCTCGCGTCTCTGTCCTCCCTCCCCTCCCTCCCTCCCTCCTTCCTTTTTTGAGCTCTGCGGTTGCTATAACGGGTGACAGCTGTGGTCTGTCAATCCCGCTTGACTGTCAGCAGTTGGAGCTGGGGCAGGAATTTTTCAAGAAGTCCCTGAGACCCGATCGGTGGCCCTGGGAGTAATGCTAACTGTGCACGTGCCTGAGCTGAAGGAGAGGGAACAGACCTCTCACCTGTTGTCCTGCCACACACACACACACACACACACACACACACACACACACACACACACACACACACACACAGACACACACACACACACACACACACACACACATGCTCATGAACTCTGACAACCCCCTCCCATCTCATAAAACAGATTACAGATACTCACTCGGCTACAGTGATGAATAAAAGTCAGGATTGGAAAGCTTAAAAACCAAAGTTTAAATGAGAAACAGAATCAGGTGAAATTGATGGCCAAGCCCCCTTGAAACCACACACTTCCTTACATTCCATAAGTGGTGTATTAATATGGGGATATAAGGAAGCATGTCCTTACAAGGGGAAACAACTGGATTCAGGGCTCCTCGGACACAAAGCACCCTTTCACAGCCACACATTAGGAGTAGCGGGAACAACTGGCTAAATAATGGTTAACTGTGACCAAGTGTGAGGAGAGGAACTCGGGAAACACGTGAGGCCGGCTTCAGTCATAAACACAGAAAAATCATTTCACAGATATGAACAGTTCAAGTCCACTCTTGAATAAGATGGAGGGCCATTTGCAGGATGAAACAGAAACAATGTTGAGTTGAAATAGTGTTCGATACCAGTGCATTCTGCTCTCTGATGCCAATGTCATGACGATAAAGATGACGGGCTGAGTTTAGAGAAATCTGCAGACAAAAGGTTACATTCTGTTTCATTTCCTGAATGTGATGCCACAACAGTTTTCTTTTTAACCCAAACGTTTTGTAAAATATTCTTCTATTCACAGAATTTATACAAAAACATCCAGGAAAAAATGGCTTAAAAATCATTTTTTAAAAAGGTTTGACTTACTTTCACTTTGATCTGCCTCCTCTTGCAGTTTTCTTTTTTTGAGATGGCAGGGCCGAGGTGAGCGGCCGAGTCTTCGGGATTATCTACGGTGACTTACTTGTCTGAACTAACCACAGCTATGCCGACCAGCTCCGAGGCAAATGGCCATGAAGAAGACTGGCCCATCTACTGAGACTGCTCTTCTTCAGGACAAATCTCAAGGCACAAATATTCCTCATCCTTTTTCCTGTGTCACACCTCAGTTTCCCCTCAGCTGACAGACGTGTCAGGCTCTGGCACAATGTGTTGTTTCTTTTTAATAAAACGGAGGGAAATCAGCTAACAGCTGGTCTGACACCTGACTGTGCCTGAGCTTGAAGTTGAAGAAACCCACAGTAAGATGCACAAAGATGCACAAGACTTGTAGTCTGGAACCTAATCTGCAGTAGAAGATTTAGGGTGCAGAATTAAATCTGTTTCTGTTGAAAAAAGCTGCATATTACAGATTTAGATGTAATTCACTTCTATATGTAAATAATTTAAAGTCAGACCAACCTTACTCTTCTTCCCTGGAGCTGTTCCTTGCTTTTTTTTTTTTTTTTTTTTTTTTTTTACAACCAACTCATCTCAAACTAACCCTCCACTCGCAGAGCACCGCTCTCCTGCGTCCAACCATCCTTCTCAGTATCTGGCCGGTGAATTGTGCCCGCAACAGGCCTTGCAGGCCGGCCTTTTCTATCCTTGGCAGGAACGGCCCCCCTCCAATGCGGCCTCCCACCTGTTGGTGTCCTTTAGAAGCCCCGGGCCTCTCCTGCGCCTCCTGTCCGGCCCAATCAGGGCCCTGACAGGGGGGAGCCAGCCTGTGAAATCACACCTCTCAGCTGTTCACACTGGGCTTGAGACACCCTACACCCATGCAGCTCCTCTGTTCTGCTGTACCCCCCCCCTCCCTTCCCCTCCTCCAATCACCACCACAACCACCACAACCACCACCCCCCGCCCTCTCCGCCCCGCCTCACCCTGCCTCTATTTTACACCGAATGTCAATGGCTCCTTTTTGGAGGAGGTAGAAAGAGAAGAAACAAGAAAGCAACTGCACGATGGGCCTGTTTTACTGAGACGCAGCTGAGGCCAAGTGTGACTCTTATCCTGCCTCACTGTACCGTTTATATACAGTTTTGAAGAAAAAAAAAAAGTAATTGAGTGTAATCAAAGGTGTGAAAATGGCTTAATTACCATACATCATAATATTATGACTTTTATGGGTAGGTCATGTTATCACAGCTCTATCACTAAAGACGGTAAATCATTTTACTAATTGCAGAGTTCACTTCCATCCCCAAATCAAAGACGGTGACATGTGAGGACCAAGCAATAATTTATCCAAAACAAAATTACGACCTCAAATCAATTCTGAATGTAACTGCGTTGGGAGGCTAAAAGAAAACCCGGAGGCTGACAACAAAATCTACCTAAAGAATATGCACGCCTATACGTGTTCTCATAAAAACACCAAAAACGGAAATCCTGAGCCCGAAAGCATTTGTATGACCATACAGTTATTACCAATATTATATGGAGCGAGCGCTGGGGTTCATTTTCCTCTGCAGCAAGCACAAGCCGCTCCACTAAGGTCAACACCTGTGTTCTAAAATCAGCAGCAGGGTTGGGTGTGATTGGAACCCGGGCCTCATTCACAGAAAGCTCCAGCTCAGAGAGCAGGGCTTATATTGAAACCTAATGCTGACGCTATTTTCGAGGCACTCGTCCTCCACAAATAGCATCCCTGCCACATCTTTTGTAGCTCCCATTTTTCTCCGCCGCAGGATGTTGGCTAAATTTGACAGTTGTTCAATATTTCCCGTGGCCCCCAGCCAGGGTGTATCACAAATGCAACATTTCCACTAATGTCCGCTATGCGCGGAGGCCATGCCAGTTATAGCTGGTCGTCGGGAATATCAGGTGTCTTCTGTTGTTGAGTGGATTCTTGGTCCCTTCTTAGTGGGACAACTGATCACTGTCGCACAGTCACTCGAGGGCCTCTTGTCTAATCATCTGATTCCCCTTCATTGTCTTACTACATGCTTTTGTTTCACCTGTTTTCAGGTCTAGTGATCGTTCACAAATTTCAATCGACTCCTCAGCGTAACAAGAGTCCTTCTCGAGAACAATTAAGCCAGAACAAGAGAAGGACACCGCGGCAGTGGAGCGGCCGAGCTTCTCAACAAACCGAGCCAATGAGGCTATTTTTATCCTGCGTTCACATACCGGGGCCCCCCCCGTTTGCTAATCACTTTGTTCCCGTCTGTTGTGTCCACCTGCCCTGTCTCAATGTCCAATTGCTTCCGGGGAGGTCACAACACACTTCCACGGGGATGAGGAAATAAAGTCCCTCAGGATAACAGGTAGGAGTTGGACTGAGTCACCTCAGAGTGGTTTCTTCAGCAGTGGATAGCATGGAATTCTCTGGTATAAATAAACTAGCAGCTGACGGCACACCAGGACCTGCACATGCACGAGTAGGACTACCTCGCAAATTAACCCCATCTTCTGACAGGAAACTCCCTGCCGGAGTGTTAACATTATAGGTCACTTCAAATGAGGACGTAAGGTGTTAAGATGTTAAAGAGGGGGATTATGCTCTCAAATGATGTATGAGAGTCAGTTAGAGGAAGAATATTCCAATCTATGCACTTTTATCTGAAATGAAAGAAACGATGAAGGGAACAAACAACGTGCAAAAAGACCATTTAAATAGCTCATAATCCTAACAAAGACAAGACAGGACCCTGGAGCCGACTCATTGCGTGGCCTGGCATTAATGCCACTCTCTGTCTTTCCCTGGGCACACCAGTTGCCAGGACTGAGGTTGACACAGCTGTTGAAGGCAGCATGGTCCCGTGTGGTCAAGCAGTGGAGCTGAAAGGTCGAAGGTCAGCAGCATTCAGGCGAACAGAGAGAACAGGTGATGGAGAGGTGAGGCAGACTCGCTCACGTGACTCAGAGGGGACACAGAGATCAAAACGAGGTCTCTAGATTGAGAGCTGAACTTGGACAGGTTAGCGAATGAGCTCACGGGTCTACTGAGTTAGAAGTATATATTTATAACTGAAATACGATTTATGACCCAAAAAACAGACGAGGAGAGGAGTCCAAAAGAGGACAAAAACAAATGCCTGAATGAATAGGTAGAAAAAAAAAATCACACAAAAAAAGATTTATATTTAAAAAAAAAGTCACAAAATAGGGCGAACCCACCATAATCAGGCTGCCAAAAGGGAATGAAATCAACTGTAAAATGTAAAATGACCACAGAGTTATGAAACTATTTAACTTGTAGCTGTAAGTCAAACCCAAATTAAACAAAATACTAGCTGTGCAAGTAAAGGTGCCTGCTCTCAGTCACGATACATTCTCTGTTGAGATCAGTTTTAATGAGGCGTCTTCATCTGGCCTGAGTCCACTGAGACCCCAAAAGGTGTCAGAACAGGAAACGAAACCCTGACGTTTCTCACCAGCCAAACAGACGTGACATGAAAGGCCTCTGGGTGTCACGCTGGGGCTTGTGGTGTCCAATCTGACCCCACTGGGATGGTCAGGAGGTCAGCGAGCTGCAGGCTGCTGCACCTCTCTGCTCTCCAGGTTACAGAGCATAAACTGCAAATTATTTCTCAGTCAGTCAAGTGGCCTCTTATTAAATACCACAGTTAGCAGAATGTTGGTCTAGACATTGTTTATTTTTGAGTGAATTGTTGTACTCCAATATATCTGCTGTATTTGAACACCTGAGTTACCAGAAGGTTATTAAATGACCATTTACAGACAGAATATTAAATAAGAGTTACTTTAACTGATATATTTGAGACAAATATAATATAAGGGAGTGATTTCAAACTTTTTTTAAACTGAAGTCTTACAGCACAAAAATCACATTTTGCTCAGTTTTTGCTTGAAGTTGCTTGAAGGCAAGGCAAGGCAAGGCAAGGCAAGGCAAGGCAAGGCAAGGCAAGGCAAGGCAAGGCAAGGCAAGGCAAGGCAAGGCAAGGCAAGGCAAGGCAATTTTAATTGTATAGCACATTTTATGTACAAGACAATTCAAAGTGCTTTAAATAAAAAGATTTAAAAAATGCATTACGGGCCCTGCACAGCTCATTGGATTGAACGGGACCATTTACAGAGACTTTTGCCCTCGTGCAGGCAGCGCAAGGTTGAGTTCTGGCCTATCGCTCTTTGCTGCGTGTCTTCCCCAACACACGCTTTCTACCCGTTTCCTGTCCACCTACTTTCAATAAAAGCCACTAGTGCCACAAAATCTTTAAAAAAAAAAGCAGTTTAAAAGCAGACCGACATCAGTTTAAAAGATAAAACAAATGAGATGCAAGAAATAAAATGTTACAGCGCATTATGATAGATTACTGAAATGTAGCAGTAAATAAAAATTTTTCAACCTTGACTTAAGCATATGAGAGTTTCAGCAGCCTAGATGCATTCTGGGAGTTTGTTCCACAGGTGAGGAGCATAAAAGCTGAACGCTGCCTCATCGTGTTTGGTTCCAACTCTGGGTTCAGAAAGTAGGTGTGACCCTGACGACCTGAGGGTTCTGGTTGGTTCATAATGGAGCAACAATCAGAGATGGATTTTGGCTTTAGACCATTCAGAGATTTATAAACCAACAGCAGGATTTTAAAATGTATTCTGTGACAAACAGGAAGCCACTGTAAAGCTCTAAGAATTGGAGTTACATGGTCCAGTCTCTGGGTCTTAGTGTGGACTCAGGCAGCAGCGTTCTGAACTAACTGCAGCTGTTTGATGGATTTTTTAGGGAGACCTGTGAGAACAGCGTTACAGTAGTCCAGTCTACTGAAGATAAAAGCCGGGACACGTTTTTCTACATCCTGCTGAGACATCAGTCCTTAATTCCTTGATGTTTTCTGTAGGTGATAATCGGCTGACTTCACTACTGTCTTAATTTGGCTGTTAAAATTCAGGTCTGAGTCCAGAACCACTTCCAGGTTTCTGGCTTGGCTCCTTGGCTCCAAATACTCTTATTTCTGTTTTGTCTTTATTTAACTGAAGAAAATTGTGGCACATCCACTCTTTAATTTGATCAATGCATCTGATCAATGCATTTGATCAATGTTTGAATTGGGGTTATAGTCTCCTGGTGAGATGCTTATATAGATGTGTGTGTCATCTGCATAGTCATGGTAACATATTTTGTTCTTTTTCATAATTTGAGCAAGTGGGAGCATACAGATGTTAAACACCAGCGGTCCCAGAATTTAACCTTGAGGAACTCCATGTTTTTTTGTTAGCGCTGATTTGTAGTGACGTAAAGACACAACATAATCCTTATCTTTTAGATAGGACTCCACCTAGGCAAGTGCCATGCCAGAAAGTCCTACCCAGTCATTGACAGGAAAAAAGAACATAAGAATGCAAAAATTAGACTAAACACTGACATGGGAAAGCAGTTTTCAGTTAAAGTGTCTGGAGTTGGAGCGCAGTTAATAACAGTAGGAAGTTTATTCCATCTGTTTGCAGCAAAGTATTTAAAAACATTTTCACCCTGTTTGGTTCGAACTTGCTGTTCTATCGGCTGATTGCCTCCCAAAGATCTCAGAACTCTACTTCATCTATACTCTGTAAGATCAGAAATGTTTTCTGATCTTTTACTGTTTCTTTTAAATTTGTAAATAAACACCAACAACACTGTATCTCTGCTCGGAGACACAAATCATCACCGTGTTTTCAAGCATAATGCATAAATGTGTATGTACATGTATATTCGAGTGCAGTTTTTGCAGAAGATTTGTTTGCTATCAAAGTAACAGTTTTTCATGGGACATGCATCCACGTTTCCTGTGGCTTTTGGTCAAAGAATGACCCGTCTGTGAATGTTCAAGTGTCGGTCGTGAGTCAGTCGAATATCAGGCTACAAAGAGGAACGACAACTGCAGACCGCAGCAGCAGCAGCAGCAGCAGCAGCAGCAGTGCTGGTGGAGATGGTGGAGCTCATTGTGGCCACAGAGAGTTCAGGATGAACCAACTATGTTCTACATTGGAGCAGTTATTGGCGGTTCTGTTGCCCATTTTATGGTTAAACTCTGCTTGATGTCATTTTTAAATGCTGGTGAAAACAGGAGATCATTTCTGTGTGAATAAAACCAATTTAAGCTGTAGCAGGGAGAGCAGTGATCATCTTGTTGGTGATTTGGTGAAAATAAAGGCGTAAATCTGACGTGGTCTGGAGGGGTTGAATCAATGTGTCCCAACATCTCTTGAACTTGACATACAGCGTGAGTTACTGGTCCTGTTCTGCTTAATAATACTTAACTGTCATTTAATATCACATGACTGAACCATGCACGATAGAAAATTAGGCTATTTGTCATCATGTGATGTTGAGTTCTTCTGTTATCGCCGTCCCTCTGCTATCTGAGGTCCTGTATCAACAGTGAACCGAGTCCACAGAGAACAATGGAGGGTTGTTTGAATCCCTCAGTGAGTAACTGAAGTCACACTCATTACTGCTGCCATATGTTCATCCCCATCACTCACGTGGAGAAGTTAGTTTAACCACAGAACAAGTGACATTAAAATTAAAGTTACTCTGTTACCCCATCCATTCCCCTCCGACTGAACGCCCTTCGATAACTGAAATTGAATGCAGCGTTGTATGATGTGTATGATGTTATAATGACACAAACATGACAGGGTTTATATTTCATACAAGTAAATGTACAAAAGTGCGTCCCCTGTGGCTCCCCAACCACCCGGCACCTCCTCTCCATCCCCCTCACAGGGGGTAACAGCTGTGGTTTTGCTCCAAGTCACATGACACGGGCAGGTGGAAGAAACCTATGCAGGACATCCACCCCCAGCTTCTCTCTTCTGTCTCTCTGAATGTCAAACTACACACACACACACACACTCTGCACTGTTCAAGGGTGTGACCATTTTGCATTGCTGGAATGTGCTCTGTGTTTGTAACTCACACTGTACGTCTGATCTGTCCCACAGTGGTGAGATTCCACAGACACAATTCTCTCTGGTTGCAGCTCCTGCTTGTGGTCTCCCCTGAGACTTTCAGCTGCTGGACTGAACCTCATCCCCCACCGTACATGTTTAAATGGTGTGAATTGTTTAATAAGATACTCTGCAGCTCTGACACTCTGGGATACGCCACTCCAGAGTATACTTTGGTAATATTTGATTAACTTGCATATTAGGTCACTGGTTTCTAGCAGAACCACTCCCCCGACAGCTAATCTGGGCTACTTTTGGCACTTATGGCTCAGTTACAGCACTGGGAGGCGATGTGAGGGCCAGATGTGTCCCAGAGTTCAAGGACTGGGTCAAACCTTGGTTTTGGCGTGTGTTTTATGAGTCATATGTGGCCCGGATTTCATGAGCTACTTGACATGGGATACGTTAAGAGTTGTGAGAGCCAGGTGTGGCCCAAAGGCACGAAGAAAATTAAGAATCAGGACATACCTGGTGAAAAGGCAACCGCTCTCACCTTTGAGTCAATGCCAATCAAAGGTCAAATGTGGGCCAAAGACAACCGCAGACAGACCACGTTTGAGCCAAATGGTCTTTGCTATCTGGGTCTAGACCAAATTTAATATATTGTAGGTACATTATGGTGGTAAATGAGAAAAACCCCAGGAATGAAAATTAATGGGAATTAATTCAAAGTGTAATGCAGAAACTGGAATTGTGTTTGCTCTGAGAATGTTTCTTTGATACATAAAGCAGCAAACTGGATTTGAAGAGTAAAAAAAAATATTTTTAAACGGTATCGTTTGGTGAAAATACATTTGTATTTATAAGAAAAGGTTCATGGTGCTCCTTGTTAAATGTTGTCATTTTTAATTCAGTATCTCCCTCAAGTTGCTCTTGCTCTGAAAGGACTGGCAAGAAACTAGGACATTACCAATTTAATTACTTTTTTATTTTTCTTCATGTGGAAGTCTTTCAATTCAGCTTTGTGAAGGCAGTATGCTTAAATGTTTACAGTCTTTACCTGCCAACAAGTGTTAATGCCGCGCTGTAAAACTGTGATTTGACATATTGTTAATCTTGTAAAAAAGCAGTCTATAATGTTTTTAAGCACCTCAACTTTAAAATAGCACAAATAAAATAAGGATTTAATTGTAAACCTTATTTTTGCCACAATGTTTTATGGTCAGCCTATGTTGTAAAATATAAAACTTTAAACTAAGTTAGGGCTTCCATTTAAGCATTTCTTTGAAATATTTAAATTAATTATGTAATTTATTCTTGTCTACTTGTATTGTTTCAATTCTGAATTATATATTTTTTAATGTATTTCAATGCAATTGCGCAATGAAGAAAGAAAGAAAGAAAGAAAGAAAGAAAGAAAGAAAGAAAGAAAGAAAGAAAGAAAGAAAGAAAGAAAGAAAGAAAGAAAGAAAGAAAGAAAGAAAGAAAGAAAGAAAGAAAGAAAGAAAGAAAGAAAGAAAGAAAGAAAGAAAGAAAGAAAGAAAGAAAGAAAGAAAGAAAGAAAGAAGAAAGAAAGAAAAGAAAGAAAGAAAGAAAGAAAGAAAGAAAGAAAGAAAGAAAGAAAGACTTTCTTTTCCCACTCTTTGCACAGGGGGGAACGTGTTTCTTCAGTTTCTGTTGCTGGGGACTGTTTACAGAAACGGACCAAAAAGGATACGGAGTCGGTGTCTGTAATGTTATTTTATTTTGGACTTACTACAAATACTATTTTAAATTGGATTATTTTGACAGTTTTCGTTTTTGTTTTGTAACGGCAGCCTGTCAAACAGGCGTCCGCGGCGCTCGTTGCTGTGGTCGGTGCGATTTCTTTTTTTCGGTTGCGTTATTTGATGATTGGCGTGTGTGTGACTGTTTGTATATGTTTAAATGTTTCACATGTTCGCCTTTCCGTCGGACAGACGATGTTCGTAACGGCTGGCCGTCGGTCCAGAGTCCTGCAGCTCACCCTGGCGGTCATCAAACCCGACGCTGCTGCTCATCCCCTCATAATGGAGGTAAACACACCCCGTTTACGTTAACACACCCATGTCTGTTAAAATACCCGTTTACATTAAAACACACCAGTTTACGTTAAAACACACCTGTGTACGGTAACACATACCCTGTTTACGTTAACACAGACCCCGTTTACGTTAAAACACACCCGTTTACGTTAACACTCGCCCTGTTTATGTTAAAACACGCCCGTTCACGTTAACACACACCCGTTTACGGTAACACTCACCCGTTTACGGTAACACACACCCTGTTTATGTTAACACTCACCCGTTTACGTTAATACTCACCCGTTTACGTTAACACTCGCCCTGTTTACGTTAAAACACGCCCGTTTACGTTAAAACACGCCCGTTCACGTTAACACTCACCCGTTTACGTTAATACTCACCCTGTTTACGTTAACACATACCCGTTTATGTTAATACTCACCCTGTTTACGTTAACACATACCCGTTTACGTTAACACTCACCCTGTTTACGTTAAAACACGCCCGTTTACGTTAAAACACGCCCGTTCACGTTAAAACACACCCGTTTACGTTAACACTCGCCCTGTTTACGTTAAAACACGCCCGTTTACGTTAAAACACGCCCGTTCACGTTAACACACACCCGTTTACGGTAACACTCACCCGTTTACGGTAACACTCACCCGTTTACGGTAACACTCACCCGTTTACGTTAACACTCACCCGTTTACGGTAACACTCACCCGTTTACGGTAACACACACCCTGTTTATGTTAACACTCACCATGTTAACGTTAACACTCACCCGTTAATGTTCACACACACCCGTTTACGTTAATACTCACCCTGTTTACGTTAACACTCACCCGTTAATGTTCACACACACCCGTTTACGTTAATACTCACCCTGTTTACGTTAACACTCACCCGTTAATGTTCACACACACCCGTTTACGTTAACACATACCCGTTTACATTAACACTCACCCGTTTACGGTAACACTCACCCGTTTACATTAACACACACCTGTTTACGTTAATACTCACAATGTTTACGTTAACACACACCCTGTTTACATTAACACTCACCCGTTAATGTTCACACACACCCATTTACGTTAACACTCACCCGTTTACGGTAACACTCACCCGTTTACATTAACACACACCTGTTTACGTTAATACTCACAATGTTTACGTTAACACACACCCTGTTTACATTAACACTCACCCGTTAATGTTCACACACACCCATTTACGTTAACACTCACCCGTTTACGTTAACACTCACCCGTTAATGTTCACACACACCCGTTTACGTTAATACTCACCCTGTTTACGTTAACACTCACCCGTTAATGTTCACACACACCCGTTTACGTTAACACATACCCGTTTACATTAACACTCACCCGTTTACGGTAACACTCACCCGTTTACATTAACACACACCTGTTTACGTTAATACTCACAATGTTTACGTTAATACTCACCCTGTTTACGTTAACACTCACCCGTTAATGTTCACACACACCCGTTTACGTTAACACTCACCCTGTTTACGTTAACATACACCCGTTTACGTTAACACATACCTGTTTACGTTAACATACACCCGTTTACGTTAATACTCACCCTGTTTACGTTAACACTCACCCGTTAACGTTAACACACACCCGTTTACGTTAACACTCACCCGTTTACGTTAACACTCACCCGTTTACGTTTACACACACTCGTTTACATTAAGACACCCGTGTCTGTTAACACACCTGTGTACATTAAAACACCCCTGTTTACGTTACAGTCATATAATTGAATCCAGTGCAGTCATCAATTCTACAGTTGTGACGTCATACAGATAGTCTACTCAGAGTTTGTTGTTGGTTTTGTACAGAAGTGCTTTGTATTTAAAACTGCCCCTAACGTACCCCTCTTTGTAAATAAACCTTCTAAACACCTTTCAGAGTTATGCAGTCCAACACACATACACACCTACACACACACACACACGTTAGAACAATGTTATGAGTGTTGTTTTGAATTGTGACACTGTGACATTGCCCTGATTACAGTGTATCTCCAAATTAATGAAATAAAAGAAATGTACTCAAACATCCGACTCTATACTATAAAAAATCTTTTTTTTAAATGAATTTCCACTTTTGATGTCAATCCCAAGAGGGCTGCAGGGTTTCCTATAATCATGTAATATATTTTTTTATAAGTGCATAAGAATATTAGAATTAAACTCTGACACATTTAGAAAAAGAAATATTTGATTGCTCAAAAAATTCTTTTTTTACTGGTTTCAAAATTGTGGTTATTCATTAACATCACCTTCTCTCATTGCAATTATTGAATTATATATTTAAAAAAAAAAGTCCAACATACTTTCTTTGTAAACAGTAAATATGCACACAATAACCTTTACATACATGGGATCTAGACATAATTGTAAATTGCAAAAATACAAACTCTCCTTTTCTTCTCCTTTAGGCTCTTCACCAGCGAATTCTGGACAACAACTTCATCATTGTCAGATGCAAAGACCTCGTTTGGAGACGACAAGACTCCGAGATGTTTTATGCTGAACATTCGGGTGTGGACACAACTTATCTGTGTTGAGATCTGACAAAAAAAGAAGGAAAACTCCTCTGGTGTTTCTTCACATGACCAAAAATGTATCAGTAGCTTTTTTTTAGCAGAAACATTATATACGCTGTACAGATCAAGTGAATTATGTGACAAAATGCTGCTAAAATGTCAACTCTCCGAGAGAAACTGCGTCTTTATTGAATTATTTTAGGTTTGTTAAATATTGACTGCGTTTACTTTCTCTTCCAGGGCGATTCTTCTATCAGAGACTGGTTGAATTCATGTCAAGGTGAGCTTCCAGACCACCACCGTACGTCTTGGGATAGAAGCTTTCTTCCCTGTGATTCCTCACTGATACTTTCATGGTTGTTTGTGTTCTGTTTCATGCACCAATATCTAACTGAAACTTCATTTGGCACAACATCCCAGAGCAATCGGCTCCAAATAATCACGTGCCATTCACACAATAGTTGGTTCTGCACCGGGTCTCCGCCCCGCTGGGTTTGAAAGGGTGTTTGTAATTACATTGTCATTTTTCTTTGGCGACAGCGGTGCAAAAGTAGTTGCTATAGCAACCTTTTTCAGCATGCTTCTGTTATTATTGGAAACGTATGACGCATCCGTAGCGTCAGCCAGTTAGTGTTTAGTGAAAACCGTGTCCGCCGGATTTTTATGTCTTCTCTCATACCCCTCGACTGAATCCATGAAACTGTTTTGGAGAAGAGTCTTTTTTTTTTTTGCTTCTTTGCCCAATGTTCAATCTTCCATGGAAATGTTCCCTCCAGCGGTCCGATGCGAGCCTACATTTTAGCCAGGGAGGATGCGATACGGCACTGGAGGGAACTGATGGGACCAACCAAAGTGTTCAGAGCCAGATACACGTCCCCTGACTCCATCAGAGCCCAGTTCGGGCTCACAGACACAAGAAACACGACTCACGGCTCAGGTGGGGAATGCCGAGTTGCGCTCATGGATCAGTTAATCATAAAGTCTTGTACTACAGGAGGGATCTTTAACCATGCTAAAGTAGTTTCCAAATCTGTTCTCTCTTTTCCACAGATTCTCCAGAGTCAGCTCAAAGAGAGATACGGTTCTTCTTCTCTGATTTCAAAGCGCAGGAGTGGATGGAGAAGGAAGAGCCCTTGTTCAGATCAGGAAACGCGCGCTATGACCATCAGCACCAGATCCACACATTTTCACCGTAGAGCAACTCCCGGATGTGAGATAGTTCAAAGACTGTTACGCTGGCAGGGAAAGTGTTTGTGTTGTGAAAACCGATCTTCCTTGAGCGGATCACATGAAGTCGTTAAAAGTCGTTTATTTAATAAAAACGCAAACACACACGACGCCAGATAAGCTGTGAATATTGTTCTGTGGAACTCAACATGATGAAGCGTCGTCACCCCCCCCCCCCCCCCCCCCCCCCCCCCCAGGCTTTAGTCGAGACATTTTCCCACAGTTGCCTTCACTTTCCTGAGCTTTGCTGTGTTTTAATGCCAAACAACAAAACTATGACATAAACACACTTGTGTAAAGACTGTTGTGAAATAGTTTGGTCTAATAACTATGAAGCGTCACAGCTTGTTTCTGACCTAATCGATGTTTTACATGTCCTCCTCTCCATGGAAAACACGTATACAGTGTAAAATACAACATGATCCATGTTCTGAATCGAGACCCGTTCTTGTGCGGCCGTAAAGAAGTCCCCACCAACAATGAGCCCGCTGCAGTCGTCTTTGTCTTTGTCGGGCTTCTCCCAGTCTCTCTTGCAGTCAAGCGTTCGGCGTGGCCACCTGCTTGAGCGCCTCCACAGGTTTCATCACCTCGTAGGTCGTGAGGGACTTCTTCACCTTACCGTTCTTGTCCACCTGGTGGATGCTCTGCGTCACGGTAATGGTCACCTGCTTGGTCGACATCCGATTGTCCTGCCACTTTGTCTGTTCGTGGAGAAGAATTACAGATTGGAAAACCCTGAAGATAGACAATTTCCCACGCTCCCAAGTGGTACGATCTCAGGTTTCAGGTGGTAATTTTTATGAAAAGTAAAGACAGCTGTTTTCACCTCAAAAACAAAGGCATGAGCGCGACATGACTGTGAATATGGAGAAGTGTTGCTCTGCAAGTTAGTTTTAAAAACAGAAAGGCAGGAAAGCTTGTTTCTAAACCAGCTTACAATCTCTTCGGTGTGCAGAACGCTTCTGCGCTGCACTGTGGTGCCGGATGGAGGTAAAACCACATCCTGCTGAGGGCCGGCCAGTATTGACGGCGGGCTGCTGGGTTTCACGTCGCTGAGGCTGACTTCGGACATGGCTGAGCAAACCTTCAGGTACGCCTGTGCCGGAGGAGGGAGGCAATCTTCGAAGAAATCTGGAACTGTAACAAAGATCGTCGTTAAAACACATGCACATCGTCGTGTGTCTGGTTCCAAATCATGTTGAGTTGCTTGAGGTCAATTTAGTGACATCCTCCCGAACTCGGGCTGCAGCATGCCTGAACTAATTTACCCAGTTTAACATGAGCTGTGGGTTCACCTGCCCTTTTTGTGAAGGAAACGGATCAAGCATAGCCGGATAAGTCAAGTACTTATGATGCAAATATTGGTGTGAGATGTAAAATTAGTTACAACGATGCTGTGGGATAAACTGCATCTGTAGTCAAACACAGACAGAAGTAGCTGCAACAGGACGTTTTTCAGCTTTTTTTTAAATCAACCGTAATAAGAATTTCAAAATAATATAACTATAATGCATTCTCAGCCCCAGAGCACATAAGCTGATGACAGATGCAGCAGATACAGTTTACAGTTTCTTTGAATTTGATTTTTATTAGCTGTAATGACAGCCACTGTCATTTTTCTGTTGTGAATAAAAAGCCTACGGTCATCTTCTGTGTATGAGCACATTTGGATAATTAGCAGCACAATAGTATCTGCTGAAACTCCCCACCCTGTTTGTTTCCAGCTGTGTACGAAGACAGTTTTTCTTTTTCTTTTTTTAACGGTGTTCTCACAAGATGGGCAGCTAGCTGATGGTGAGCAGATATTCACTAAAAGTGACAAAAGGTGTTCTGTTCCTTAAGATGCAGATAAAGGTTTTACCAATGTTTATATATCTTATCTCCTCAGCAATGAGTGAATATCTGCCTTATGAAATAAAAACAGAGGAGGCTAAAGAAAAGAGTCCACGGCGTTTACACAAAGGTTACAGCACTTTTTGAAAGAGTCTGCTACCTAATTGACCCCATTGTGTACCACATATGTTTTATGCCTTCGCTGTGGAGCTGAACCCATTTTTATTTTACAGTCAGTTCAAGCCTCATCTATCTGCAATCACCAACATCCGTTGCCATGAGAACAAAGTCCTACTTGAGTGCAGTGGCTTTTGATGCAGCCCATTATGTCCCTTTACTGATTCATCTTCCCATAGCTTAAAAGAAAACACTCCCACAGTTACAGGCAAAAGATGAATGAAGAAAAATATCAAATCCATGTAATAACGTCGTATAAATGGAAGAACATGATCACAAAGCTGATGCTGTCTCCGTGGCATTTCCCTCTGTTGGCGTGTGACTTTGGCTGGAGCACAGTAGTGCCACTGCAGCCGTTCATCAGCCTACAGCTGAAGTTCACTGCAATGCAGTTAGAAGAAGACTGAACCAGTAGTGACAAAGGCTCTTCTCTCATGGAAACTCGGCTTAGTTTTGCAAAGTTTTTTTCTCTGGAACAATGTCCTTGGAACAGATGAGACCAGCGTGGACATGCTTGACCGTCATACACGTCACATTTCTTAAAAAAACAAAAAACAAATACACAATATCTGCACAGACATAATTCAAACTGTCAAGCACTAGAGGAGGGGGGTGATTTGGGAATATTTTATGGAGCCACTGAGTTTTTATTGCATACAAAAGTATTCCAGAGTCAAAGAAATCTGACTTGTGCAACAAAAAAAAAAGAAGAGAAAAGAATCAAGGTGTTGCAGTGACTCAAAGTCCAGACCACAACAAGAAGGAAACGCTTCTGCAATATGTCATTAGCTCAAAGGCCAAACTGAAGGTTGTTCTTGTAATGAGATTGAATACGTAGTTATTTTTCCATCCACTCAACTGTATTTTAGTGTTCTTACCAGGGCTGATTGTTTTCTCAGAGGGGTAGCTGACCTCGGACCCGTCAGAGGGGATGCTCTGGATGGATGACAGGGGGATGTCTGCGTCTGTGCTCGTCAGCCATGTGGACTCCGTCTCTTTGGTCCAGCTCTCCAAGTAACGAGGCTCAAGAGCATCGGTTCTGCTCCCCCCGCAGCCCATACCTCTGCCTCTGCAGGGCACCTTCACTTCCCAGCTTAACTCTGCTTCAGAGCGAGCAAAGACAACCCAAACAAAAGGCTTTAAGTTCAGTCTTGGGGAGCTAATATTGAATGACTCATTTTCCTTTTGCATATCCGAGAAATTATATTACATTGCGTCTTTTGTTTTTTCTTTTCAAAATCACAATAAATATGAAATCTGCTCACATGATGGTCATGTGGACGATACTAAGTAACCCCTAAGGTACCGTAGGATTTAAAAGGTTCGGTTGCTGCCCAGTGCTGCTAAATCATGTGTGCTTGGTGAGTTGATCATCAGCAGATCTGCAGTCTATAAAAGCAGATGTTTTAACAGTTCGCTGGCTTGGAACATTCAAGTATGTGTTAACACAATGCCAAGAGGAAAAGACATAAACAATAGTCTTGGAGAATAAATGCATTTAGAAAAAATATGGAGCTCAACTTTTTACAGTGAGAAAGACAATTCAAAAGTGGAAAACATTCAAGAGCTTCTATTCATTTATAATTCAACATTCAGAAGAAGAACGAACTAGTATTGTTTGAAGGGTTGCTGCGAGAAAGGTTATGTACATGAATAGTGATGAATAGTTGAGGCTCGCTAAACTGCATCTGATTAAACCACGAGGTCTCTAAAATAATGTGTTGTTTGGCTTTACACAGAGTGTGAGCAGCGTGGCTTTACTGACTGGTGAAAACCAAACACAGCAATTGAGTAAAAACACCTGTCTTGCTGAGAGGCGGAGGGATGATGATCGGAGGTTGTTTTGAAGACACAGTACCTGGGAACCTTGCATTCATTGAGTCAACCAAGAAATCCTCTGCATACCCGTGTTTTCTAGGCCTGACTGACAGCTAAAGCTTTTTGGGCCATGCAGCAGAACAATGATCCCAAATATAGAAGTTAATTACAATTAAAAAGGTTTAAAAATATGTTTTTTGAATCTATACTTAAATCTCTGAAATGACAAGATGAATGCACAACACTTACAGCTTCCAGGTGATTGGAGAAATAGAGAGCCCCCATAAGCTCAATCTCCAAATATCTTCATTATTCAGAGAGATGATGGAGCAGTCCTGCTGGTGTTCGAAGTTAAGTCAGATGTTTCTCCAGAAGTGATGACTGACACCATCTTCTGCTGGTCAAGCAGGTCAGGGAGACCATATCGCACACCGGACAGTGGATTATCAACTACTCTCAAGAAGGACCTGAAATGAAAAGAGGAATACAGATGTCAGAAATACTGCTTTTTTTCCCCCCTTACATTAATTTTAGAAATGTAAACTATTTAAAGACAGCGGCCCACTAAAATTAAAGCTTTGCTGAGTGTTGTTGTCAAGATCACATATTATTTGAAGTACACCCTCTTCTCAGCAATTTATTTCATTAATTTCAACGCATTTCATGTGAGGATCTATGTAGAGACCTGCTATAGGTGGATCAACATGATCTCTGCCAGTTAAATGTCGATGCGGATCGAACAGGCTTCCTTTTAAACTGGACACAGACGCATTTTAATGCTCTGATCACAGGCCTCCTCTGGATAATTACATGGCTTGGTACACTTCTTTAATCGCATTTATCAGGACGATTGGGACCCAACCAGTGATTCCACATGTGTAACATGAGTGCTGTTACTAAACAAACAAACAAAAAAAACAACAAAAAACAACAACAACAAAAACACAGTGTTTCCTAAAATCCACGCAACCATAAAAAGCGCAGTAAGCGCGCAGCTGTCATCTCCGCAGGCCATGAGAAAACACCGGTCACCGCGTCAAATTATTTAAAAATAATTACGAAAAACACGGACATATAGGATAACGAGCAGCGCAGCAAGCAGAAACACCACAATGAAAGAGGACAGAGGCTTACAGATGGAGGAAGTCAGTGTTTTTCTCTCGCAGCGGCGATCTTAATCTGCTGCGTGTCGACCGCCACTCAGAACACGTTCATATTAAAGCTGCTCATAAAACAGCTTTGTTCACACCACACGCTGCCCCGCTTCACCCGACCGATCTGTACAGAGCCACCAAATGTTCAATCATCCGTCCCGCTGTCATGAAAAAGAAGAAGGGGCATCTGTCTGTCTTTACATTTAAGTAAAAAAGGGATTACCGCAGCTGTTGCTAGGTGATTTTCACGTGGTGCAACAAAAACACTGTAAATGTACACTGGATGTTACATCGTCTGCAAGAGGTTTTGATGGTGATTATAGAAGTGACATTCATCCTTGGAAAGTACATGATGCAGAAGAGAAACGTTTCTTTTAATGATTCGTGTTTGATAGGAAGTCATACAGTGGATGAATAATTTGTGACAAAGCATGTGTTAGGTTTTTTTTTTTTTTTTTTTTTGTATATTAAGGCTCCAACCAGTCCCTCCAACTGTAAAAGCCACTCTATGTGGCAATACCACGTCTGGCCACGTGGTGGCAGCACATAAAAAAAGAACGTTCAAGGCTGTTTATCAGTTCCAAGTGCACTAAGTTTGGACTCCTGTACCTCTTACTTAGCAGGTACAACTCGGGGAAATGACCTTCAGGGGATGGGAAGACGCCTTTCAGTCTTTACGCAGCTGGAACAGCAGTGACCTTGTGTACTTTAGGGATCACAGCTTGCTAGTAGGCTGACACGCGTTCAAACATATATTCAATTAAAACTTCGACGTTTACACAAGAACACAAATACACATCCTGAGAAACAGCATCATTTTCACTCCCTGGGAAAAGACCTCAAACCATAAGAAAAGAACAGGACAACCCCCCTGTGACATCACCCATGGGTTTTCTTTGTTTTGTTTGACTGGATGGCAGGAGGTTTTTGAACCGGGCTACGAATATATTTATTTCATTTATACCACTTTCAACATGGGAGTCAATGGATATTGACTCGCTTTTGCAGCCAGCCTCTAGCACCAGTCGGGAACTGCAACAAATCTTAGTTTTGCATGAGCTTTGAACTGAAAGTTACATGGTTGGTGCTCGGTTCAGTTTGGAATGAGAAAACCCAGAAGTTGGCCAGAACACATTCACCACAGCTCATTTACCCGATGTAACCTTTTTTTTCTTTTGCTTGACTGACTTAGTTAATGGTCACCTGTGATCCTAACTACTGTCACCTTACATTCTTTCTGATCACATTTGTAGTCACCTTGGCATGGTCCTGAAATGATTGGAGCCAAAGGATGTTTGACTGGAGGATTTTGCTCTTACTAAAGGCAAAACCCTCAACTGGGGGCAGCCCCTTGTGGAAAATTGAATAAATTAAATTTTCTTCCCTTCCTGGATTGTACAAATTGTTTTGACCCACTGCTAAATAAATATGCCTTAATATTAATTCACCTTAAGTGTTTCTTAGATTTTGTTTTTTATTATGAGTTTTGGTGTTTTGCCACAACATTTTTTGTTATAATCCTCTTGATAACCACTCAATAAAAAAATAAAAAACTAAAGCCAACACTTATGAAATTTTATTTTAAACAAATTCTAAAATGCATACTATTGAAGCCCCCCCCCCCCCCCAACTTAAGTTCACCACTTTTCCCACTGGGGGGCGATCCCAGCACATCTCCTGATGCGAAACAGCAGATCCGGCTGAGAAATCCATCAATCCTTCTTCTATACTTGTGATATCCTGTGCATGTGCCCCAGTTTGTTTGAGCTGCCCCAAAGAACTCTCATTTAAAAAGGAAAGGTTCCAGGACTTTAATTATGAATGTCCATGGCTGTACGTCTCTGCACACTGCCAAAAGTGATGGTGATTATATGTAAGCAGATCATGTTTATTGTCTATACTTTTTATTGTTAGGAAACATTTCAGAGGATGTAAATTATTCAATGATAATAGCAAGTTTAGGCACAAAAAATAAACACTTGATACAAAAATGTTATGAGTGATTAGAGTGGGTGGTGAGAGGAAGTGGCATTAATTGATTTTATTGTTTACCCCTAAGTTAGTTTTTTTTTTTAATGTAATATGTCAACAAAAACCCTCTTAGCTGTTAAAATACAACTCGAGGACAGCCATCCGGTGGTAAAATTCACTTCATCACAAAGCAGCTGCTTCTTTGTCAAAAGTGCATTTTATTGATTGCTTGCGAAGCTTCCTCACTTGGCAGCGAGTTGCACATTCATCACACTTCTCTGCAGCAGTCGCCTGGATTTCCTCAAAGTGCTGAAGGAACAATAAACAGCATTCCTCTTCGTACTTTATTGCAGAGGAAGTGTATGAAAAGTACAGCTGCACTGACGGAGAGGTCCGCTCTTATAAATCAAGGTAATTTTTTTTTTTTCCCTGATGTAAACCAAACTGCAAAAGTATGCAGCAGAAGAAGTACAGAGCTCAAGCTGTAAGATCACTTCATTAATACTGAAGCTTAAAGCTTGTTTCTGTCATCAGTCAGTCAGAGAGAAGATTAAACGTGCAAGTGTATACATACCAGCCAATTAGGGATCACCAATTTAAGTGACTCCACCACTTTTCATGTCTCTGTCAAACTGCCAAGACATCAATACTACTACTAGATGCACAAAACTGTCAAAATAGAAGTGAAAATGCATTATTTATAAACTCTAATGGACAATCCATAATGGAGACTGGCAAGCCACAATGTGTGAGAACACTCTTTTCAAATTTATCAGCAGATTTCACACTCATCACTGACACTTTCATAACTTGCAAAAAACTCTTGCCTTCTGCGGTGCTGTAGTCCTCAAATTCAAACATGCCAAAACCGAAGCTTAGTTTCAGATTTCTCTGTGGATTCTAGATTACTATAGGATGTTAAAACAAACAAACAAACAACCAAAAACTTGAGCTGCTGTAAACAAATCTGACAGGATTTTGACTCGAATCCTTGTGTCCTCCTGTGCTCCTCCTTCACCTCATTCCACCCGTCACCTGGCTGATAAATCTTGCTTCCTGTGGACAGTTTGGTCAATATGAGGCAGGACAGCTTTGATTTGTATGTCTTTCCCTCATGTCTTATTGGACTGTTGGTCAATAGGCCTGTCTTCCCATTACCTTGGCGATTAATATGGCATGCTGCCAAACACGACACTGGAGTGAATCATGGTTCATCATGAAGCTCTCTGCAGTTCCAGCTGCTCACTGAGATGCAAGCTAGTGAATTATGCTGGAATTTTACTTTTTAATGCATGCGGCAGCATTTCTCCTAACTGTGAGTCGATGATGCACTCGTTAAAAAGTTTTACCTTCAGTTCTAATATTTAAGACACTTTGACTTGAACACAAGTCTCCCAGAAGCCTAACGGATTCTTTACACCTGGTTCTTTTGATTTATGTACTGATGGCAGATAAGCGAGATAGATGCAACTCCTTTGTCAAAGCACAACATGAAAGGGAGCTCTCATTTTAACTTGCTGTGAGTAAAGGTAATGACACACACGATTTAACGAATTAGAAGCAGTGAATTAAAAAAAAAAAACATTTCCGTTATCAGACATGCTGTTGTTGTCATTGCCCTATAAACACCTACTTTCACCACTGCAAATAACCTCGACAAACAAGCAGATGCTTTTTTACACTGCATCTTCTGTTATTTAGTTTAACAATAGTCGTAAACTTACAGTGAATGGGAGTAGGAAAAAAAAACTGTGATTTTAATAAATTTACTGCAATTTGCGAGCATGTTACTTTTGCATTAAATCGCAAGGTGGTGCTGGGTTAAAATAATTATACAAAATATTGGGACGTATTCAAAAGTAGTATTCTAGGAAAGGCAAGACAGACAAGGCACATTTTATGTACAAAACAGTTCAAAGTGCTTTACATAAAAATGTCTTAAAAATGCATTAAAAAGTAAAGAGTTTAAAAGCAGAAATTAAAGAAAGACAGACATAAGTTAAAGAGAATAAAACAAATGAGATGCAAGAAATAAAGGTTGTAGTGCATCATGGTGGATTTCTGAAATGCAGCAGTAAATAAAAAAGTTTCAACCTTGACTTTAAGCAAATGAGAGTTTCAGCAGTCCAGATGCATTCTGGGAGTTTGTTCCACAGGTGAGGAGCATAAAAGCTGAACGCTGCCTTATTGTGTTTGGTTCTGACTCTGGTTACAGAAAGTAGGCGTGACCCTGACGACCTGAGGGTTCTGGTTGGTTCATAATGGAGCAGGAGATCAGAGATGGATTTTGGCTTTAGACCATTCAGAGATTTATAAACCAACAGCAGAATTTTTAAATCTATTTTGTGACAGACAGAAAACCAGTGTAAAGATCTAAGAACTGGATTTATATGGTCCAGTCTCTGGGTCTTAGTGAGGATTTGGGCAGCAGCGTTCTGGACTAACTGCAGCCGTTTGATGGATAAATTTATCTGAAGATAAAAGCCTGGACAAGTTTTTTTTAAGTCTTGATGAGACATCAGTCCTTTAATCCTTGATGTTTTCTGTAGGTGGCTGTACACTGGCTGCTTGTCCGTCAGAGGTTAGACTTTAAAGTTCGGATGCTGGTCTGTAAAGCTCTGAATAGTTTATGACCAAAATGCATCCTTCCAGAACTCTCAGGTCATCTGGATCAGGGGTTTTTCAGAGTCAGAACCAGACATGGAGAAGCTTCCTCCAGCGTCTATGCTCCACATGCCTGAAACAAACTCCCAGAAAGCCTCAGATCAGCTGAACCACTCAGTTTATCTAAATCCAGGTTGAAGACTCACCTGTTCTCAGCTGCATTTGAATAAAGCTTCAAATCCACACTGCTTTACTTTTAAGCTTAAGTTTAAAACTTGTTTAGATTTTAACCACTGATTTTATCTATTGTTCTTTTTTCTCCCTTTCTTTCATTAGTTGTTAATTAAACTTATGTTTTGCCTTCATTTAACTAAAGAAAATTGTGGCAAATCCACTCTTTGATTTCAATCAATATTATAATATTTGATAAATGTTTGAATATAATTATAGTCTCCTAGCCAGATGTTTATATAGATTTGTGTGTCATGTGCATAGTTTTGGTAACATATTTAGTTATTTTTTTTATAATTTGAGCAAGTGGGAACATTTTGATGTTAAACAACAGCAGCCCCAGAATTTAACCTTGGGGAACTCCACATGTTATTTTTGTTAGTTCTGATTTGTAGTTATCTAAAGACACAAAATAGTCCCTGTCTTTTAGATTCCAAGCAGGTAAGTGCTGTGCCAGAAAGTCCCACCCAGTTCTTCAACCGGTCTATCATGATGTTATGATCAACCATGCCAAATGCAGCACTGGGATCCTGGATGCAGAGGCGACACATACCCTGAGTTAAGCATAGGAGCACTGACTAACTGTTTGATTTTCTGAATTTTGTCAGTAAAGTAAGAGGCAAACTCTTTGCAGGCCCTGTTGGATACAAGTTCAGGGTCCACTGACTCAGGGGGGTTTATTAGCCTGTCAACAGTAGTGAACAAAGTGTATTGTTGTTTTTTGGCAGTGACATCTGAAAAATATGATTGCCTTGCATTCGTCAGTTCCACATTATACATGCCCAGTCTCTCTTTATAAATGTCATAATAAACCTGTAATTTAGTTTTCCGCCACCTGCGCTCAGCTTTTTCGACACTCTGTTTTTAGCTCTGACCCATGTCGCATTTCTCTGTGGAGGCGTCTTTTCATTAGTGATCACGTTTACCTTGGTGGGAGCAATGGTATCAATAATACTAATCATTTTACCACTGAATTTATCCACAAGCTCATTAACTGAAGGTGAGTGGAGGAGGCGATCTGAATAAACATTTCACAGGTATTTTCACCGATGTACCTATGTACTGTTTCTTGACGATCTCTGCCTGTACAGTTACTAGTCTACGTAATCACAGAAACTTGTCTCATCCTCCCTTCTGAAGCAGCTCCTCGTTTCTGGGCCACTGTGAACCCTCATTGACTTGTGACCCTTTGGTAGCCAGTGACCTTCCGGTTGCTAGGCAACCCACTCTGGCTTTTACATGACGGCCACTCGTCTTCTCCTCTCCATCCACCAGGGAGCTGCAGGTCTGTCTAAAGAGTAGATATAGTAGGAATTCGTTGGCATTGTGTGACAGATGTTAATGATAGATAGGTTCATGTACACAGATTTAAATCAATCACTGATTAACTAATCACTGCGGTATGTTCCTGTGCCTGTTATAAAATCTGATACTTCTGCTTTACGTTTGTATAAAACGTTCCAATTTAAAGTTTTGATGTCTAATTTAAAGAAAAGTGACCCAATCTTGTCACTCATAAAAAAGCAAACCGTCTCATCTGCTCGATTTTTTTGTCATTAAAACAATATTTTCCTTTTTGTTCATCTGTAAGGACTCTATAAACACAATCATTTAAATAGAATGACATTTCTGACTCCTCTCAAAAGCTTATAATCATTTATTTTGATTCGTAGCCTAAGGTCTGAAATAAATTCCTATTTTGCATCTCAACTCAACACTGCTTAGATTAATGCCGTTTTGGTCTGTGATGAAAGTTTACACTCGTTTCCATCTAATAACAGACCTCGTTGTGTTTTCATATTGATTTTAAACTTAGGTGTGCTTGTTACGGTCCATAGCAGATAACATGCATGCAGTATTGATTTGCAAAGTTTTAGAGCGATGGAAATAAGCTTATTTCCTTTAGATCTAACACAAAGGGCGATGGATGGAAATGTGCATCAGGGAAGCTGCCGAATCCAAACTTTCTCTGGGGTTTCAGTGAGCTTCAGCACCAGGAAGCTAATTAGGATGCCTGGAACCTTGAGAGAGAAAACGCTCCAGTGGCTTTGCCATCAAACTGACTGTTAAATGCAATAACGGGTGAAACTAAACAATATTGCTGTAAAATTTACCTCTAATCATAATCTTTAAACTACCATCTCTGATTTTTTTTTTTTGGAAAAAAAAAAAAAAGAGACTTTATGAGTGACACTAACATGCATCATGCCCACTTATCTGGATCTCATCAGCAAATTGTTGAGCGCGGCACGAAGAGCAGCTTACCCAGATTGAGCTTTAGCCTGGAGGTTGGGGTTCAGCGGCATCAATCACATTTCTGGACCGTTGTTCTGGCAGAGATGCGTTACGTCTCTTTAGACTGGCGTCGGGCGATTTCCTCCCTCTTAAGCAGAGCGGTGCCAGAAATCTCTTCAGAGGTTTTCTCCTTTTGTCCATCATGTTCTTGGCGAACGTGACACCTTTTCATTAGCGTAAAGTGCTCCTGAGGAACGGATGGCTGCCCTAAAGAACCAACCTGGGTTGGGATAGTTGTATTTACTTGGTAACGAGGTACGGATGGGTTAAGAGTCAGAAATACACGACCATTTGATGAAAAAGAATGATTCATTGTTTTGTTTTGTTTAAAGTTTCCAGTTTGTTGTGATTAGTAACATCTTTTGGACTGAGCTTTAAGTGAAGCCAGAGACACATATTTCATCATATCATGAGGAGAAGGCCTTTCACCTCATTTGATTTGATTTGTGTTCTGGAAGAGAAAAAAAAAAAATCGGACTTAAAATGCCAACGTTATGTGAACACTGGCCTAAAAATGATTAATATAGCCACCATAGTAAAGTCATTCTCCGTGACTGATTTATGTAATTTCCCTGACTGTCAGTTACATCATCAGGGAAGAGCTTAAAATCAATCTTTAGCCCACTTCTCTGGTCTCAATTGATATTTCCCCCTTTACATTCTGGTGAAAGCTGGTCCATAAATGCAGCCTTTGCACTTTATGTGCTTCATCCGTTTTATCTCACTAAACTCACAACACTAATCCTATCAAAGGCAACGAATATTCCAGAAAGGCCAACAGTGTGTGTGTGTGTGTGTGTGTGTGTGTGTGTGTGTGTGTGTGTGTGTGTGTGTGTGTGTGTGTGTGTGTGTGTGTGTGTGTGGTTGTGGTGGTTTAGGGGGGGAGGGGGGCTTAAGAGGCGAGAGTGCGGAGCATTAGTATTCATGGGATTTCTTGGGGGACACTCTACATTTTAGGGAAATTATCTGGGGGAAAAATTGATGGAGCTCGCATCAACATTAAACACTGGGAGCTTTCACAAACAGTCGGATGACTCAGGGAAGTTGAAACCAAACGTTGAACCTACAGTGGTGATGAAGTGTGAGCGGTTTTAAGTAAAAGGTCAACACATTGTTAGCTGAAATCTAACTTTGTGGTACGACTTGAGGAGTTTAATGTCAGTATTTAAGAGACGGAAGTTAGAGTGGAGGACTTAAAAGTACACCTCTCTGTTTTGTTTTCTTCTCTGCTACCTTTTGCCAACGAAACATGTTTTTTTATAGGCTGAACAGAAAGTCTCCTCCTCCTCCTACTTGCTCTTCCGCCTTTTCTCCTCTCTGGACAGCTCCATCTCCATCACCTCTTTACGCACCTAAATCTAGCCCCTCTTTCTTTGTTTTAAAGACATCTGGAAGCTGGCTTCAACTATTGTAGAAACTATGCATCAGGGCCAGTCTGCCTGTTTTTTTTTTTTTTTTTTTCTTCCCTTTCTTGTCAGTGTGGACATCGTGCACACGCTGTATGTACGATGCACACCAAAATTAGTCTCTGCTTTTAATCAACATCAACATCATCAACAGAGCAGTGAGGCTGCTAGCAGGGCAGCACCCCGGGGAGCAATTGGGAGTTAAGGGCCTTGCTCAGGGGCCCCCAGTGATTTACCATTGTGGGCAGCCCTGGGCTTGAACCTGGGTCCTCCACGCCCAAGCCCACCACTGTAACCACTAGGCCACCACCTAGATTTTTCATGTCAGTTTCTTAAATATCCTTTTCATACTGCAGTTAATGAGCTCTGCTCTTAGAAAAACCTGCACATGAAACATGAAAATCTTGGATAGCTACTTTTTGTGACTTCTCTGTCCCGATCAGCTGCACGAACAAATCCTCATCACAAATCACTGCTGTTCATGTTTGTCAGTTAAACAAATGCACAGCCATGAACACGTAGGGAACGGCATGGACAGTGATGTCGTTACATTTCCTCTTTTCCTCATGCTGTTCATAATACAGTTATTACAATTGTATAAAGACTGTTTTTAGAGTTCTGTGTGTGTATTTGTGTGTGTTTTAAGAAATGAATGTTAATGAGAATAATGACTCTGGAAATACGTTGTGCGCTTACTTCAAAGTGTGAGTGGCATCTTGACGGTATAATTTCTATCATTGTTTCAAAAGTACTCCAGCAGTGTCAACAGTCATCAGAAGCTAATGAGGCGTAGTGATAATGTGAGTAATTAGTCGCTACATACCCTTTCAGTAACGGTTTATATTGAGAAGGGGGTAGCACTAGGCTTATAAATACAAGAGGATCAACCTAAATGCTTTTTTAGTTTCATGGGCAGCAGAACTTTAAACCACTTGTGTAAAAAGCTTCTTTCAAATGTGATTATTCAAATATAAGATGTTCAATCATTTAAATATATAAAACACATGGAATATGTAAAAAAAGAGTATTTTAGTGGTATCTTGATTATTTTTGGATTATGAAATAGATTGTTTATTACTAATGATATAAGATAGTTAATATATTGCTTGGAAAACTGTCAACGGAATATGTGGAATAGTGCCAATTTGAATATGTTTATAGCATCAAGTCAGCAAGAAAGAGTTGATCTCTGGAATTAGTTTTTTTTTTTCACAATCAGCTTATATTTAAAGGCGTGCATCCAGAGTTTGAACCATTTATCATTGAGATCAAAGTATTTTTGATTGTTTTTAATCATATGGCCTGACTAAGCCTTAAGAATTTCAGTGGACGGACAAAAAGAACTTAGATTCACCCTGGAAAAAGCCAGGAGTCATCATCTTCCACAACAGAAAATCCCTGATGCAGACTACGCTGATGGACAATACGAACACCTACTTCATTCTGTTGAAGATGCAGCATTCTTTTGTCTTATACATCAATGCTCGCAAAACTGAAATGATCCCCTTTAATGTAGACGGCACAGTGATGATTATACTTACCACGGTAGCAAGGCTGCTCCCACTAAGAGGGATGTGAAACTCCACCTGTTTTTTTTTTGTTTTGTTTTTTTGACAGATTTAATTTGATATTAAATGCTGACATCAGGGACTCCTCGTGTGTCAAATAAGTTTGGCCCAGTTCAAACTTGAATCCCTGTGGCTCCTGATTAAGTGTTTTACACGTTCTACCCTCCCTACTTACGTGCAGCTGCTAACCAGCAGCTCCCACTCTCCGAGAATCAATACACACCACAATGAATCCAAATTACAAGGGCAGAAATGTGCATGATAAATAAAACGGAGCAGGCGGGGCAGCAGATGGGAGTGTTTCACACACTGCTGACTGGGAATAGGAAACATCCACAGCTCGTGGCCTGATCTATGCTACTGAAAACTCAAACTGGCAAGACAGGTAAGGACTACAAGTGAACCAAATTCTGAAAATCACTTGCGGTTTAGGTTGCTATGATCTTGCACTTGTTTGCCGCAGCCCTGATTTGCACCTACTGGGCACTAAAAATCAAAAAAAAGAAAAAAAAAAGGTAACGAAAAGAACTCATTCAACAGAATGTAGAGCTGGCATTTACTTTAAATACACCTTATGAAACAAAGTAGTGTAAATAAAAAGGTAAAGTGAGAAGGAGAAGAGGGGCAGAGATGTGTTTGTCAGGGAAATATGTGCCTCGGCTGATGCCGCCTCTAATCACAAACCTGTCAGAGATGATTAAACGTGCCGGCGGACCAACAGGTCCGCTGATCTCATTCCTCTGACTGTGCAGTATTTCACCAGTCAAACTTCAATAAATAAATAAGACTAAATCAGTGATGGATGAGAGTAGAAGATGAGCATTTTTGATAAGATTATGCCACAATCTAGCTACAATGACAAGGAGACAATAGATTCTCTATATATTATAATGTCAATAAAATTAGTTCACTTTTTAATCACAATAGACCGAATGAAAAATATCAAATCTTGATACCAAAATCAGCTATCCCAACTTTTTTTTTCAACATGTTGCTGCCACTAAATACAAAGAGTTAGTCAAGAAACGGCAAAACGTCTCACTTTCAGCACTCGAAATGTTTTCTGCATCCTATTCCGAATAAAATACAAGTTTATTGGATTCGCAAAAGCATCCCATTCTGATTTATTTACATTTCACAGTGTGTCCCGAAGTTTTGGAACAGGGGTTTGTATCTTTCCAAAACAGCCTGTGTCAACTTGAAAGGCTTTCCACGTTGTTATGAACCACATCTGCTTGTTTTTCCAACAGATTGTGGAGACACAGAGCAACAGCACATTTAGCCTCTCCTGAGTAGCTGAGAGTCGGCTGGTTAACCCTTCCCTGTGGCTGATCCCTCTCTCTCTCTCTCTCTCTCTCTCGCTCACACACACACACACACACACACACACACACACACACACACACACACACACACACACACACACACACACACACACACACACACACACACACGTCTGATGAGGGATGAATGTCAACCTTCAGCTGCTGCTGGAGCATTAGTGAGTGACTTTGTCAGTCATTTTGGCAGCCACGACTGCTGATTCATGTCTCTCTCTCTGTCCCTGTGAACAGAGCTGTTTGCACTCGCTGACAAAATCAAGTTTCACACAGCAGTTCAATGTCAACTACCACTGGCTCGAGGCATAATTTTATTGATGATCTCATTGGCGAGTGATAAATGTAATGCTGACACATTGCTCAGCACGTGACCATATAAAGGATAATAACATTATCATTGTGATAAAAGGTGTTCACTTACTTATAACTTAGATGAACTCACTGTGTTAATTATTGATCAGAAAAATATGCCAGAAATAAGAAAGAAAATAGTGAGCAACACCAAGTAGCCCATTACTGCTTCCTTAGGATTTAGGAGGGAAAGTTGCAGCCAGGTGCTGCTAACCGTCAGTCCTTGATGAACTGAGCATCAGCAGCTGTGCAGACCTTCATAAAAGCAGATGTTTCAGCAGTTCACTGGTTTGGGACATTCAGGTATGTGCAGAGATGGAAAGACACAACCAGTGGTTTCACAGACACAACCAGTGGTTTCACAGACACAACCAGTGGTTTCACAGACACAACCAGTGGTTTCACAGACACAACCAGTGGTTTCACAGACACAGTTGTTGCTGCATATTGATCTGGGAAGGCAGAAAAAGCAGTTGGAGTTTAACATTCTACCTATAGTCTACCATTTCTCCCTGAGAAAGTTGATTCAAAAGTGGAAATCATTCAAAACAGGAGCTGTTTTTTCCAGAGGGGACAACCCAGCAGATTTTCCCCAAGGTCCAACCACTCGATACGCAGACATACAAAAATATGTCCTCAGACCCTAGGGCTCAATGAACTTGTAAACTGTTAACGTTTATGACTATCAGAAATGGACCAAATATGGTTTGTTTGGATTGTTTGTTCAATTCCCGGCCCGGTGGGTCTTTCTGTGTGGAGTTTGCATGTTCTCCCCGTGCTT
This sequence comes from Xenentodon cancila, assembly GCA_014839995.1. NCBI lineage: Eukaryota > Metazoa > Chordata > Actinopteri > Beloniformes > Belonidae > Xenentodon > Xenentodon cancila. The sequence goes on from CM026209.1 coordinate 10,312,815, forward strand.
GCGTGGGTTTCCTCCGGGTACTCCGGCTTCCTCCCACAGTCCAAAAACATGCAGGGTAGGTTGATTGATACTTCTAAATTCTCCCTAGGTGTGAATGTGAGTGTGATTGGTTGTTTGTATGTGGCCCTGGATAGACTGGCGACCTGTCCAGGGTGTACCCCTGCCTTTCGCCTGATATGCGTCGGGATAGGCTCCGACAGACCCCCGTGACCCGGAAACGGATTAAGCGGGTACAGATAATGGATGGATGGATGGATTGTTTGTATTTTTCTAATCCGAAGACCCACCGTCAGATCAGATGATTTTTTTTATTGTGTGCATTTATAATACACGCAGAAAAAACAAGATCAAAAGTAAAGTTGTTAACGTTTGCTCAGTCATATAACATCCAAAGACAGTGTTGTTGGGATTTATGATGAGAATTCCTTCTGTACCAAATAACATGTCAACGTTAAATCGTGTGAACCGACTAACTGTCCAAAACTGGCAACTCTTCAGTCACTTTAGGACTGCAGTTTGGCTAAAATGACCAACTTCCATCTGTAACTCTCCCAATACTCACCAATTTTTATGTCATGCTTCCATTGAAAAACAAAAGTTAAAAAGAAATGACATGCACCCCGAAATCTGTATTATATGTGGTGAAATGTGCTCCTGTATGAAACTAATCTGACACTTAAAACTGCACGAACAATTGCCTTCTCTGGCAAGCAAGAAAGGAGCTATCAAAGTAATATTTCCTAGGAGGCAAAAATAACTGATCCCAGCACAGACGAAATGACTCATGCGTATGGCAATAACTTCCTATATCCAGATGACTTTTATCATTTTGTAATATGTCATCCCTTTCGTGCACAGGTGTCCCTCAGGCTGAAAATGACTTGACATAATTTAACATTGCGTCAGATGTAACAATGAGGGTCTGGCACAGACGAGGGAACACCTCGAGGACATGTTGAGTACACTCTGAGCGGAAATCTGAGAATGTCATAAGCTCGGCAAGATATCAGGTGAGTCAGTAAATCTGACGTTGAATATGATCCAGCAGTCCGTTAGCAGTGATTGGAAAGGCAGTGTCAGACAAGGCTGATGAAGATTCTTGGATATCATTTCATCTTCTTCACAGAAGTAATGAGACATTTCTCTCTCTCTCTCTCTCTCGCTCTTCGTTTTTTTTAAGAGCAGCTAATTGGGAGTTAAGGAGCATCTTTCACCACCCATTTAATGGCAAAATCCTAATAAAACAAGCTCATTGCACGGAGACAACTTTTGCCTTGTAAACTTAAAGCTGTTGTTGCTACTCAACTACCACAAGTTCATTGGCAAATTAGCAGAGATTCATGCTGCAGTTTCTGTGAAGTTGCGACCCTGTGACCTCTGCTACAACGGCGACAAGGAGAAGGGGAAGCAGGGATAGAGCACGCATCGAGAAAGATGGATGACCTGCCAGGACTGGGAATGTGATTAGTGTGAGCGTGAAACACGGAGCAGAAAGATACGATAGCAACCTACAGACCTCAGCCCTGCAGTCACCTGTCAATCACGCCTCTAAACCCATGGAAACTCTTCAGCTACAGTGTTAACAGGTGGGTCCGAGCTGCTTTTGGTTTATCTCCTGCAAACAACACTGTGCTACAGCTTAGCCTCTTAAAAATGAGATACACACATTTTACAGTCATATGTACTTGAGCTGGGGTGGGGGATTAAATGCTGTTAACAAATTAATTTTGAACAGACCACAACCCTATTAGTGACTTAGGGATTACAAAATAAACATTTTCAGAGCTAAAAAAAAGAGAGTGCCAAAAAGCTGAATGGAGGTGTCGGAAAACTAATTTACAGGACCTGTAATGGACCTACTATAAAGGGGGTAACAGTGGGTCCTGTAATGGACCTACCATAAAGGGGGTAACAGTGGGTCCTGTAATGGACCTACCATAAAGGGGGTAACAGTGGGTCCTGTAATGGACCCACCATAAAGGGGGTAACAGTGGGTCCTGTAATGGACCTACCATAAAGGGGGTAACAGTGGGTCCTGTAATGGACCTACCATAAAGGGGGTAACAGTGGGACAACTGGAAATGGGAGCAGTCAACACTGACACCACTACAGTACTAAGCAGTCAATTGTAAACTAGTCAAATGGAAACTGGGCTCGGTTCAATCATAACTGACTACTTTAGTGCAATAGTCTTCTCCTGTACAGACTTTTTAAAATATACTTTCAACTCGTATTTACTGTATATTTTTGGTATATTGTGTTTTTCCTTTAACTTTATATTTATATTCATTCATGGTGCTGTACTGCTGCTGGACTCCTAATTTCCCCGAGGGAACCTGGCCAAAGAGATCAATAAAGTTTTTATCTAATCTAATCTAATCTAATCTAATCTAATCTAATCTAATTGAAAGAGACTGAGCATATATAAAATAGAGCTGAGGAAGGAAACACAATCATATTTTTCAGATATCATTCCCAAAAAACCACAATAATGCACACCTTCTGTTCACTACTGTTGACAGGCCAACAAATTACCTCTGAGTCAGTGGACCCTGAACTTCTAACTGGTTCTGCAATGAGTTTGCATCTTTCTTTACAGACAAAATTCAGAAAATTAGACAGTCAGTCAGCGCTCCTATGCTAGAACCAGGATATATGCTGCATCTGTGTCTGACTAACAGCCACATTAAGACAGTAGTGAAGTCAGCCTATTATCACCTACAGAACACATCGAGGATTGAAGGACTGATGTCTCAGCAGGTCGTAGAAAACTTGTCCAGGCTTTTATCTTCAGTAGACTGGACTACTGTCATGCTGTTCTTAGGGATCTCCCCAAAATCCATCAAACAGCTGCAGTTAGTTCAGAACGCTGAATCGTCACTAAGTCCAAGAGACTGGACCATATATCTTCAGCCAGTAAATTATTATAAGGGTTTCCTGTCTGTCTCAAAGTAGATTTAAAAATCCTGCTGTTGGTTTATAAATCTCTGAATGGTCTTAAAGCCAAAATACATCTCTGATCTCTGGGTCTATTATGAACCAACCAGAACCCTCAGGTCATCAGGGTCACGCCTACCTTTTGTAACCAGAGTTGGAACCAAACATGGTGAGGCAGCGTTCAGCTTTTATACTCCTCACCTGTGGAACAAACTCCCAGAATTGTCTTACACATCTTAGTGCTATACAAATAAACTTGCCTTCCCTTTTAAGAACATGTTCACTATATCAGTAATAATGATGATCAAAGACCATATAATACTAGATCTATGAATAAGATTTGCCATCCTGTATTGGACTAGTAACCTGTCCAGAGTCTTCCCTTCCTAATGTGTGGTTATAAACCCCCGCGACCCTGAATGGAATAAAAAAGTGTAGCAAATGAATGGACGGATGGATTTGACCACTGCAATTTTGAGGTTTTTGAGGCAGAAGTTGTACCATACGTTTAGGACAGATCTAAGAGAGTGCCGATGGACACTGGAAAGATAACCCGCTCAGTCGAAATGAGCACACTTTTAATTGTTCATTGTATTACACCTTACACAATGGCACAACTAAAACAGCTAAGATGTGTGATGTTTGGGTACAAGAGTTTTATTCATTTATTTTGCCAAAACCCTGTGTACATCTCTTGTAAATTATGTTTTTCATATTATGTAAACTTTTAATGCATTGGTGAATGTGTGCCTGCCCTGGGGCACATGCACATAGATTTGAGCCACCATGACCTCACATGCTTGTTTGGAAACCATTATGGACCATATTTGGACTAAACGGTGGAGATGTAGATTAAAACCTAAAAGTATATCCCTTAAACAATGACTTTTAATAAATTACGACTGGCACACTCACCAGGATTCAGTCTATCTAACAATATAACATGATGGAACCATTTGGAGCCAGCCCCAAGTGGTCATGCAAGGAATTGCAGGTTTGGTGATGAAATCTAACGGCCAGTAATTCACTCTGGCTTCAAGAAATGAAACGTTTCTCTCTTGCAACCGTAAATGTTGACTAAACAAGCTTAATTTAAGTTCAAAAGGCATATTTATATGCTTCATCAGTTTAAAGATCAAAAACTTTTCTCCGCCACGAGAGTGCAGACACGATCTTATTCAAATTTGATTGACAGTGAAAAATCCTCACCATGAGATTCTGAGAAGTTGTCGATGACTGATGGAGGTACTATATGTGTTGCAGTGATTAGGCTCACACCAGAGATAACCACACAGAAATAAAGAAAACATAAATCTGTAAAAGCACTGTAATAATAATGTAATTAAAAAAAAGAGAAAAAGTATTTGGTAGAAAAGTATTCATTTGCCTTTCTCACAACTTAGACTAATTGTGAAAATGTGGTTTAAGGTCCTTTAAACTGGATTTTTTTTTCTTGTTTTATTTTATTTCTCACTTGACAAAGTAAAGTGAACTTTTGCAGGCAAATGGGAGAAGTGCATCGAGCGAGGTCCATAAATGTGACTACAGTATGCTGAGCGCTGCACACATCTGACAGATGAGCTTTGTTTTCTGTTCTGCCTAATGTGTCTGGTCAAACATTACACAGCAGAACCAGGGACCTAGCCAGATACAAGTCTGACCTCAAGATTACATTAAAAGCCTTTGAGTGAAATGTTTTCTCCCATTTGGAAATAGGCTTTCCCTGTTTTCTTAAAATGCCATGTTATGTGAATAATCCTTGACATTTTTCCTGCATGAGAGATTTAGGCTCACATCTTACTCCATTTGCTTCCACATGTTTCCAACTCTATTGTTCCACGCCACTTGGGGGCAACAATGTCCCACTTTGTTAACGGGTTGACTTGAATACAAAAGAGATGCTGAAGAAGTGACCAAATGAGACGACACGCTGTGCTGCCTCAACAACATGCTGCACTGTGCCACTTTTCAGTCACAGAACATTTTAATTCAAAGATTCCTGCATTATAATCATTATCACAACTGACTAAAACGAGGAGGCTTAACAATTTTTCCTCTGTGTTTCCCGAGACCTGTGTTTTCCCAGTAATGTTATCTGTTTGGAACCAGTTTAATGCTGGGTTTCTTGTATTAGTTGAGTGGAACCAGTTAGGCTTCAAAGATCAAACATATATTCAAGGTTTTCCCTGATAGCAAAGCTCATATCTGCAGTTTACTTTGGCCCACATTTGGCTTTGACTGACAGCAGTGGCTCATAGCGACGCCTGGCTGCTTTAACTTGACCTCATATCCACCAGCCTTTGGGCATCATACAGCAAATACCAAAACCAAGTTTGGTCCAGTACATGAACACTGGGACACATCTGGCAGGAGAGAGTTAGAGTATCTCCTGTGGGTTAACAAAACAAAAAAAATATTCTCTCACATAGTTTCCTGGATCATCACTGATTAACATCTTTGGCAAACTCAAATGTCACTTCATGACATTTATATCGCTCAAGCCTATAAAAAGAGAGTCCATATTCTTTACACTGAGTCCACATTTAATTACACTGGCTACGCCTGTTGTGTTCTCTGTTTTATACATTCTAGTTCTATTGATTTCTGTTTTATTTATGCTTATTTTCCTTTTTATTCTCTTGATCCTCATGTCCCTTTGCTGTCTGACATTTGGATTTTCAATTATATTGCTTGTCAAAATCTTCAAGAGAGAATTAAACCAGTTTTTTTGTTTGTGTTGAAGCAGCTTTGGCCTAAAGAGGTTTGACGTGTGTCACATCAGTCCCCCTGTCACAAACAGCTGCTTAGGACACTCCACCATGCATTTACTCCACTCTGAAATGTCTAACATGAACTAAGAAACTTCAGATGCTACTTAAAATAACAACTTATAGAGAGAGAGAGAGAGAGAGAGAGAGAGAGAGAGAGAGAGGAGAGAGAGAGAGAGAGAGAGAGGAGAGAGAGAGAGAGAGAGAGAGAGAAACAACCATCCAACAACATCCAGAGGAGATGGAGGAGCCAACTGGAGAACCCAACCAAAGACATGGCCTGTTAAAACCCAACACACATCATAGCAGAGGTGGTGAAGAAACCAAAGAGAACCAGGATGGAAAAGCTTGGAAGAGGAACAGCGAGAGTGACTGAGTAAGGAACCAGACAGGCATCAATCCTGGACTTACGTTCACGTGTCTTCTCTTTATGCTCAACCAAATGTCCAGACTGAAGTCTGGGTGCCTTGTGGTCCACTGAAACTACTGGGTTTTTTTTTTAAATATTCTATCAAACTCTGTGCGATGTACCAAGGAAAAATTTTTTTGAGGTGGTTCTAACTTTTACATAAAATATTTAATTGACTAACTGTTTTTTTGGTGTGCTGGCATACTTATATTTGTTAGCCATGTCTTTCGTTTTCATTGTTTAAGGAAACTATTATGAGTTGTGTTTTACATACTTTGACCACAACATGATAAAAATGTTTATTTGTAAGCAACATTATAGCAAACCACTGCTAAAACCAGGGGAATTCTTTTTAAATTTAAATACATTCTTTGCTTTTTCAAGTCCAAGATCAAAACTTGACTTTCAGTTTTCAGTATTTGTTCAATTCGTTCCATTATGGCCCATTGCAGCTCGGATTTATCCCATCAGGTTTTACATCTGGATAGGTCCAGCTTTTTGCTGCTTCTTTGGGGCTATTTAACATTTAGATTTCCTTTATTTATTTATTTTTTGCAAAGCCATCTGACCGCTGCTGGTCTCGCTGGTCTCCCATTCACAAACATTCTCTCTCATGGACCGTGTCTCGTACCTCTCGCAATTTCCACTTCATCAATGTAAATAAATTACAACACTTCTTTAACCCGTGAACTATTTCTCAAGGGCAACGTAACTGCACGAACTAAGCTGGGCTGCAGAGTCAAATATTCACTTTCACAGATGGAATAAACTTTTATTTGCATGAAACTAAATCGTAGCAGCATTTGTGTGACTTATAAAAAGCATTGCACGGTACCACATCTTTTTTTTTTTTTTTTAACTTTTCCCCCATTTGTGATCTAACTTTAGTACAACAGCATGTTAAGTGACAACATGCTGTGGGAGGATTTGGGAGACTGATGGTGATAGGAAGAGAGAGTTTGACTTCAGGCAATTTATTAAGCAACATCCGGATATGTTGCAGTCTGCCAAACTGGCATCCATCTCATCAGCCACTTAATATCTATAAAATAAAAATGGTTCCTTGGCATTTGTTACTGATAATTCAGGAATGTCACTGCTTGCTTTAAAACCATTCTGCAGTGGCTTTCAGAGCCTTTCTGCAGTTCTCACTTATCAGCAAGGCCAGTATGTTCAGTATGTTCTCAGTATGTGAAGATTAAGTTAGATGACTCTTGAAAAGAAGAGGAGCGGCTCACGAAAGATCTCAGTGCTTGTTAAAGATCACTGACTTTGCTGGAGATTATAACGTCCTAAAAGTTGTGCATGGGAATCTGAGTTTGTGAGAGGTTTTCCTTCTTGTTTATTCAAACCCTGTTGCCAGAGATGTTCTTACTCCACGAGCTCTGTTGATTGAAATGTAAATCAGGCACAAGGCGCGAAAAAAGCTGCAGATTCACGATGGATAATGTGACTGTAGCCTGATGTAGTAGTGGCATTGAAGTAGCAGTTTTATATATGGTTGATATTCAATTCTAGAGAAAAAAGTTCAGCAATGCAAATCGTAAGTAGAGAGTTGGAATAGAAACATGAAAATGGTCCAGGTTGGAACTTCATCCAGAGGTCATTATTGTTTAATCCAGATCCATTAAACATGACGACTTGCCCGGTTTTACAGTATTTCATCTAACTTGTAAGACTGCTGAACGCTCAGTTTTAGAAATACGTAGCAGATCACAATTACCTTCTTAAAATTGTTGAATCTGGCTACCTTTAATTCACTTGAAGATTTTTGTTTGTTTTGTTTTTGTTTAAATGTATTCAGTTTTCATTGGGAGCTTACTTTGCACTGGTTCAAGACAGAAGGTAACGTTGCCAAACAGCACCTCATCACAATGGCCAATAATAACTCACAGCTAACTGTGGCGTTATGAATCAGAACAGATCATTGCTAAATGAGAGTACAAGCTGGTTTGGAAACACCGTGGGAGGAATTTTTAAAGCATGTTAATTTCTCCAGAGTATAATAAATTCTTTATCTCTCTTTTGAGATCAGCAGAAACCTTCTGATGTGAGACATGTTGCTCTTTAATGATGCTGCTTTAGATGACTGTGAGGATAACTCACTTTAACACCTTACCACTATTGATTTTAATCAGGATGAATTATATCAAAGAGTTGCTGCACTATGGCTTTTCATCTTGGATTTCAGCAGATGAAAACAAGCACAAAGCTCTCGTAGAAGGTGAGAGAAAGCACATGCTTGAAACAGGAGTCTTAAAAGGGATGTAATATGGAAGAAAAAGTCTTTCAATTCTTGAATTGACTACCAAATCAAACACAGCCCTGTCTCTTTTTGAGTAACCTAAAGCCTTTTTTTGAGTCTGAAAATATATAATTCAGTGATTTTTTTTTTAGAGTGGCAGGACACTGCGACATTGCAGACCCAGATCAGAGAACAATTATTAAGTCGCCACATCTTGACTTTCACCCAACTACACATCATGCAAGATTTGCTGTCCCTGTGAAGTAGGCAGCATGAAGCTCCGACATTAATTTCAAAAGATCAACATACCCCAGAGGATGGGGGAGGAGTCAAGTTAGGGGCCAGGTCTGTTTTCAAAAACTGGCTGCTGTGTACAGAGCTGTAAGAACATGGTGGACAAGAGAGCTGTTGGACAGTATGTGTGTGGTATTTAGTTCAACGTATGTCAAAGACACCTATTGGCTCAGTACGGATTGCATATATGGTGGGCAGGAGACAACATTGTTGAACTATCTTCCTGTCATCTTTGAGTATGAGTGGCCTCTTCTCGTTCATTGACACTATTGCAGTATATTTAAATACAGACGCATCAATCACCTCAGCAATGTAGTCACATGAAAAATTTCAGATGGATGGAAAAATCAAAAGTTAACATCATTTAAGCTGGCAAATATGAATGTATCCAGTCACACCGATAACTGCTAAAGAGACATTTCTTTACTCAAAAGTCTGATTAAATTGAACTCGTTTCAGCTTCGTTAACGGGGAGGAGATGGAAAGTAAGTCAGGGTATGTTGAAGTAAAGATGCTCTTGACCAGGTTTACTTCATATAGTCAGTTACCGTGGCAACAGATTCAGAGTTTGTTTGTTTTTTTTATGCTTTCTAAAGCCGTCTCAACTGAACCCTCTTGCTCGGGGTTAAGTATCCTCTCTTTGTGTCTTTCCCTGAGTTCAGGGTCAATATACTCAGAGTTTCAACACAACCCGCTCTGTGAAACGGACCACTTTTAAACAAATTGTATTGTAAAAATGACAGTTTTAGATGCTATCCCTCCAATTTGAGCACAGTGTCATATAGTGACGAGCCCCAGACGTTCGTCTCCACATTGCAGACTTTTTATTTTTCTAAACATTTCAAAATGCACCCTCTCTTTTCTGCTTGATTAATAGAAAATAAAGTCCTCATACCTCTTTCCAGAAAAAAAAAATCATCAGTTAACTAAATTATTCAATCATTTTTTCATTTTGTGAGAAAATGTCAATTTTTTTCTGTTGTGGTTTATTATTATTATTAATTCATTTTTTATTTAACTCCCTGCTGCTTTTGAGTTTTCTCTTTTTTCCTCTTTTTAAGCTGTAGATGTGCTGCTTGCTGCTCTGAATGTATCATCTTTACATAGCCATGAAAACAACAATTTAGTCATGCTGAAGACAGAGGATGTTCACCTTAATCCTGTTATGGATTTCATGGTAGAAATAGCTTTAAGGCAGGTTAGTGCATTGGATTTAGGACAAAAGCAAATAGAAACATTATTTCAAATGAAGCTTTAGGTTTACTGAATGATAGAAATAAAATAAAGTACATGAGAAACAGTTGTGATTTCATTAGGTTGAATAGGTTGGTACCAATAAAATGCCAATTACTATTTTGTGAAAGTTGTTTTTGTTATATATGGTGCATGTGCTGCATGTTATCAATAAATGGGTTTGACTCTAATTTCCATTTGTTGAAAGTTCAAAATTATTTGGTGAGCTTTGGCTTATAAACTAGTTTCATAAAAAATATTGCAAAGCAAAATGGAGATCAGTCAGAAAGAATGCAACTTCTAAATGTTTTTTTTAAATTATTATTTTTAATCATCTTCAGTGTGTCAAGTAAAGAGTCCAGTAGATGTGTGTCTAATAACTAACGTTATAACAGAAAAGGTAAGATAAGGGATTTTACAGTATTTCTAACCTCAAAACCTATTTATCACAGTCAGTGAATTTCTCCTCACCAGCCACTGCCTGCCCATCTTGTGAATATACTACTAAAAATAATTAAAAAACACACAGCCGTGGCTCTGTGAACTAGAAACCACGTACTGTATAAGAAGAACTGGACCAACCCCTGTGGTGGCACCCATACGTTTTCGTTTTAAGCCTGTTTTTCCTTTATTACCATGTTATAAATGGGAAGCACGCACAGGCCTGGAAGCTGGTTGAAGCACAGCCACCTTTTTGAATTGTCACAAGTTCATTTTTGTTCAGAAATCATCAGAAATTATGCAGCCTTGCAGTTTCTCTGGCATCATCATCATCATCATCATCATCATCATCATCATCATCATCATCATCATCATCAGCTGGGCCTTCACAGAGGTCCAGGAAAAATTGGTCAATCAGAAGAGATAGCCGACCTGGAGGGTGGCTGGTGGAGCAGGACCCAGCTGTGGTGTAGCCCCAGGGCATTGTGAGGCTGTGATCGATAAACCAAAGCACAAGTAGCACAAACTGCATGCTACTTGCGCATAAAATTGTTGCTTTAGATAATTGTGCCTTGAAGTATATGTAAATATATATGGAAGTTATACAAGAAAAAAAAAAAATTAAAAATGTTGATGGCCAAGTGTGTAAATCTACTTTGTCCCTGTGAAGTATCCGTCTTCTCTATGAGGATACCATGAAACTGCAAACCTGATTTATTCTGTTTATCCAACTGTATCTGCTCATAGATGAGCACTTATGTCACAGCACATTTTCCTCTGCTGGTATTAATATATAATCTTACATATTTGTGGCCAAGTGCCGCTGTGTCTGCCTTCAGCTATGATTTATATGCTCATCGAAACACGTGACTGACAGCTGAATATTCCTCATCTTGCTCAGTTGACACTTTAGAAGGATGTGATTGATACAATAAAACCAGAGATATTTTATATTTACGGTGTGTTTACATCAAAGTGTGACGAAATTAAAAAATACTCTGACATGCAGGACGATGTTGGGCACAGCCGTGGTGAAGGTGTCATATCTCATGATTATATGTGGAATTACATGTTTGATCAGAAGATCCGACACGGAGAAGGGTCCCGGCGGTAAGTTATGCACTTGCTTTGTAAATTTTGTAACATATGGATTTTTTAAATATGGATTAAAAGAATATGTTGCCGTGCTAAAAGGGAGGAGCAGGCTATACTATTTAATTGTTGAACAGAGTCCAACAAAAGGACAAGCATCAATAGTTTGAGCGTCTGAAAATGCAGAATACACTTTAAATATGAATGGAGTTAGTTGCACATGACCAGAATGTGTGAAAGAGAGTAGGGGGTGATTGGCTACATCTGTCACAAATAGGATTAACCTCTGGGTAAAACAGTCTTATTAGTTGATCAGTTAGGAGACAGCCTCATGGCTGAAAAGCACATTTGTCATGTTTATCATCATGATGCCTCAGTTAGTCCCGCCCCCCCCTTTAACTTTCTGATAACAGTGCCACGGATCTTTTTTTTTTTGAATGTGTGCATTTGCCATGAAACAATCCTCACTATACTCGCTTGAACCTCCAAGCAGTCGACGCCTAAACATCTGAACAAGTTCATTTTCTCTAAGTGCAGACAATCAACAATACATCCTCGACTCCATTTCAGAAACTAGAAGTCACGGCCTAAATGAGGAAGAAAGAAAGAACGGCAGCGTATTTCAAACACGCGACTGCTGTGAGCTGTCCAAAAGATACTGAATAATGTAATCCACCATGTGAAACAAATCCGATTCACAACACAGATCGTGGCTTTGCCAAATACCAGCCGAGATAAGAAAGAAGATGGGCAGATTGCATAAACAGTAAACTGTTTCTGCAGATTTAACACATCAACCAATAAAACATCAGATTAACTTACAAAGAAACTCAATTCTGAAGTCAAATTCTGCAACAGTTCTCATGTCCTATGCTGACAGAATCTTACGTCCCTTGACTGACTGTCTTTCCAGTCAGCAAGTGTGAAAACGACCTGATAATCTGATAATCCTCTTTGGCGCAGTCAGTTTGTTAACGTGGGTCTCTTGAGATGCTCAAGTTAAACTACTTTGCTGGTTTTCTTCCAGTTTGATTACAATATGTCGAGAAGCTAAGAGTAGATCTCAAATTAGGACTCCTTTTTTGGCCCTCTCTTGCTTCAACAGCTGTTACATTGTCGGGTCAATAAAATAGACATTCTCATTATCTCACCAAAAAAACAGTCTGTCAGACTAATTTTAGTATATTTACTGAGGGAGTTAATGTAATACTTTTTTAATTTGGATCAGAATTTTGAGGGAAAGAGAGACATCTGCAGCAGTCACACGATGATGAAACAATCAAATCGCTCTTGATAAGACTACCTGCCAGTTTTTATTTTAATGACCGCAATAGTGACAGCCCAAAAACAGAGGAGCAAATTATCTTGGAGAAACGATGACATTATAGTATCTTGTTTTTGAAAGGGTAGGAGCCAAAATGCTTATTTTAATAAACGCTGCAGAAAGCAAGGTGCCCGCCCCCTCCCAAATAAGAAAAATCAAACCAACAGGCAAGACAAGGAGTAACAGAACAAAGGTTAAATTACGGGCAGGAGGATGAGCAGGAAGACGTGGCGGACAGATGGCACAGTAGCTGGAAGGAGGGGAGACAAAAGGACTCTTTAAACATAAGCACACTGACAAAGGCTGTTTTGTAAACCTCATACGTACTGCACTTTAAATGTGGGATGTAGTGTACAACCACGGAAACGACTATGGTGAGGCTCAAGCGGGAGCCATCATATGGTTGCTCTGACTGGTTAGTGCACAAGATAGGCTGGTAAAGCCGGATACTTACTGCACAAGAACAGAGAAACGTGTTCTTGTTCTCGAGGGTAGAAAGAAGAAAAAAAAGAAATCGGCCCAAGACATGAAACACAACTGCAGAAACTCCAGGAAGTCCTCACAGGCCCCTCCCACTGCAGCATCTACAGTATGTGCAGCTCAGAAAAATAAGTGCCAGTCATATGAATGCTAAAAAGTCTTGTGTGGAGAAATCATGTGTTTAAATATCATAAAAAGAGTATGGATCAGTATGACTCAGCACAGCTGAAAACATTGCAAGAGTAAAGATGCGTCAGGGCGACGGATCAGGGAGGGGCTGGCAGGAGTGAGCAAGAGCAATAAAAAACATCATTCAGAGACAAACACTATTTGATATCACGTTGTATTTAAAAGTAAAGGGTGTGTACAGTAGACACAGTGGAGCTTTAAATGTCTCTACCTAATCCGCCAAGCGCTTGCAGTGAATTCTGCTTTCCGCTCTTAACGTTTGGTAACATTTCGAGGGCGGTCTTTTTGGGTTGATGCCACGCGACCAGATTCAACACAGAGAAAAGGAAGCAGATATGTTCATGCCTGGAACAAGCCACGACTCTGAAAACCAAGTTAAAACACCTCGCAACTCCTGACTTTTTAAAATTACAGCACATAAAAACAAGCCCCAAAGTCACTTATAAGTGGAATTGGCAACCCTGCACACATCTACCAGCATTTCAAGAAATGCTTCAAAGTCAACGATGCAGGCTGAATTAATCAATACTAGAAACAGAACAAAGCTTAATCAAGTTATTGCAAATTATTTTAGGATGACATGCAAGAAACTAGACACAAAACAGTCAAAGAACACGGTAAAAAAAAGAAACAGAAAATAATAAAATAAAAATTTAAAGGACTATATTTCCATGGTGAGGTTATTGACCTTACCATGCAAAGTTAAAGACATCCGTCTTCAGTGTATTAAAACCGCCAGTATTGATGTTCTTCTTTAAAAAACATTATTGAACCCTGCCTGTGGAGAAAACCATAAAGTACTATTTTAAATGCAAACAGTTAAAATTAAAACGTTCTTTCTATTTTGAATATAATGTAAACATGCATCAACAACAAATTAGAGGGAGTTCTGGAATTCTTGAAAATTTTAAAGGAAAATGATCACTGTGACATCACAGATGCTCCTTTGATGTCAACAGGCTATATATATATATATATATATATATATATATATATATATATATATATATATATATATATATATATATTATATATATATATATCTATATATTCTATTCTATATATCTT